>JAPVLO010000234.1:0-275000 GCA_027257055.1 Cephalopachus bancanus
AGATGGTGTCCTGACTAATCGGCATGTCAAAAATGGATAAGGCCGGGCTCAGTGGCTCAGCCTGTAATCCCGCGCCTTTGGGAGGCTGAGGTGAGTGGATTGCCTGAGCCCACGGGTTCGAGACCCGCCTGGGCAACTTGGCGAGTCCTCATCTCTACAATAAATCAAAAATTAGCCGGGCGTGGTAGCGCACACCTGTAGTTCCAGCTACTCAGAGGCAGAAGGATCGCCGGAGCCCAGCAGGTCGAGGCTGAGGTGGCCGGGAGCGGTCACTGCACTCCAGTCTGGGTGACAGAGTGAGACTCCAACTCAAAAAAAAAAGGATAAGAAGGGATGCTGGCAGGACACATATACCGTTACCATCTATGGACCACAGGGTCTCTAAAGCCCTTTCTCGTCTGAATTTCCAGGTGGCTCGTGGGCAAAGAACATGAGAATTTTGAGAACAAGTTTTTTTGGCCCCAATTTTGGGAGGAAATGATGGAGAGAATTCCTAACCAAATATTCATACTGGTTGTTATGCAAGTCATAACAAAGCCCATCTTACAGTGGTTACATAGACTATACGACAATACAGAAGTAGAGTCATCAAATATCTAAAATGTAAGGCCAGGCATGGTAGTTCACACCTATAATCCTAGCATATAGGAGGCGAGAGGGTTGCCTGAGCCCAGGATTGGAGACCAGCCTGGGCAACATGACAAGACCTCATCTCTACAAGAAATCAAAAAATTAGCTGGGTGTGGTGACACATGTCTGTAGTTCCAACCACTTGGAAGACTGAAGCAGAAGGATTGCCTGAGCCTAGCAGGTCGAGGTGCAGTGGCCATGAGCATGCCCCTGAACTCTAGCCTGGAAGACAGAGTAAAACACAAACTCAAAAAATGTAAATATAGCCGGGCATGGCAGCGCGCGCCTGTAGTTCCAGCTACTTGGAAGGCTGAGGTGGATGGATCGCTGGAGCCTGGCGGGTCGAGGCTGCGGTGGCCAGAAGCGGCCACTGCACTCCAGTCTGGGCGACAGAGTGAGACTCCAACTCAAAAAAAAAAAAAAGTAAATAAATAAATAAGATATAAAATCAAAAATATTTTTACAGAAGCCTGTCAGTTTGGTGAGGTCCCACTTGTCGACCTTATCTCTTATGTCATGGGCACTTGAGATTTTGATTAGGAATTGGTTGCAATTTTCACAAGCGTGTCTCCTTCATTTTCTAAGAATCTTATAGTTTGAGGTTTTATGTTTAGGTCTTTGATCATTTAGAGTTGACTTTTGTATATGGTGATAGGTAGGGGTCTTGTTTTAATCTTCTGCTTGTGGTCAGATAGTTTTCCCAGCACCATTTACTGAATAGGTTCTCCTCTACCCAGTCGTTGGTGGTGGAGGCTTTGTCAAAGATGAGTTGGTTGAGAAATTGAGGTTTTGCTTCTGGAATCTCTGTCCTGTTCCATTGGCCTATATGTCTATTCTTGTACCAATACCAGGCTGTTTTGATTATTGTAGTTTTATAATAAAGTTTAAAGTCTGGGAGTGTGATACTGCCTGCTTTTTTTTTTTTTTTTTTTTGCTAAGGAATGTTTTGGCTATTCATGGTCGTTTATGTTTCCATATGAATTCCTGTATTGTCATTTCCAGGTCTGAGAAGAATGTTGCTGGTAATTTAATGAATACTGCATTAATTAGACATTCGAGCAGCCAACAGATACATGAAAAAATGCTCAGCTTCACTAGACATCAAAGAAATGCAAATTAAAACCACACTGAGGTACCACCTAACTCCAGTCAGGATGGCCATCATGAATAACTAAAAAACAACAGATGCTGGAGAGGATGCAGCAAAAAGGGAAAACTTCTACACTGTTGGTGAAAGTGTAAACTAGTACAACCTCTGTAGTAAATAGTTTGGCGATTCCTAAAAGATCTGAAAATTGACCTTCCATATGACCCTGCAATCCCCCTACTGGGAATATGCCCCGAGGAACTCAAATCACGCTATACAAATGATACCTAAAATCAGCCAGGTGTGGTAGCACATGCCTGTAATTCCGGCTACTTGGAAGGCTGAAGTGGAAGGATCACCGGAGCCCAGCAGGTCGAGGCTGCGGTGGCTGGGAGTGGCCACTGCACTCTAGTCTGAGTGACAGAGTGAGACTCCAACTCAAAAAAAAAAAAAAAAAAAATGATACCTGCACAAGTATGCTTATTGCAGCGTTATTCACAATAGCAAAAACATGGAACCAACTGTGCTGCCCTTTGAAAGAGGACTGGATTTTAAAAAATGTGGTAGATATACACAATAGAATATTACACAGCCATAAAGAAGGACAAAAGTATGAACCTCACAGCAACTTGGATGGACTTAGAGTTATAATACTGAGTGATCTATCATAGAAACAAAGAACTGAGTACCACATGTTCTCACTTATAAGTGGACCTTGAACCATTATCATAATACTATAAGAAAGAGATTGGCAGTAGTGGGAAACTGCTGGGGGCGGGGGGCGGGATTGGCAGTAGTAGGAAACTGCCGGGAGGGAGGGGGCACACCTCATCAACAAGAGTACCTGCATAATGAACATTTGTATACCTAACCCTGAATTGCAGCCCATATCTTTAAAATGAAAAGTTAAAAAAAAATATTTCATTTATAAGTACATAGTGGGCCAGGCTAAGTATCTATAAGTGTGTGGATGTTTTAGAGGTAAGTCCTAATCAGTGCTGTGCTTAGACACCGGTAGTTGTGAATAGTTAAATCCTTGCTATAACCCTGAGATTAATTTGCTTCAGTGTTGAAGAATGTTTCTTGACTTGTTGACACCCAGAAGAGTGTGGGACAGCAGAGGAGACTTGGGGAGGTGGATGGGGCTCACTCGGGAACTGCTTGCAGGAGATCAGAGCTTTCGTCCAGAGTCTTCACCCTTCATAAGGACAGCAGTGAAGAGGAACAGGACCAGGCTTGGCACACCCAACCCATGCTGGACCGCTGATGACTCATCATGACCATGAGGCTGAATGGACCCAGTCCATAGAGCTTGCTTTCAAAATGGCTGCTCCAATAGCAGAGCGAACAACAGGTTGGAAGAGGCAGAAGTGGATTCATTCCAGGTTGCTCTGCTTTTAGGGCCTTCGCGTTTTCTTCGCCACACATTGGACCATTCTACTCTTGATAAGCTGCAAGATGTATCATATTAGCCAGCATAGGCACAGTTGGCCCCCACACTTGCTTATGGACTGAATGGACCTTTTAATTAGGATGTTACTGAATGGACCTTTTCATTAGGATGTTACTTTCATTAGGAAGTCATTATGTAGAGTAGGGAGCAAGACATCCCTGGATCACAAGGACTTGGAACTAAGAACATCCTTCGAGAATGAAGATAGTGCATGTGCATACTTCCTTGCTCATCGCTTTCCCCTCCATGATTTATTCTCATTTAGGGGGATGAGTAAACTGATGCATTGGGAGTCACCTGCAGTAGTGAACCCCATCAGGACAAATAAAAACAAACAAACAAAAACATACAAACAAAAAACACCTGATGCTGTGGTCCTGCAGAGAAGTGAGAAACACCCACAAAGGTGATCGAGCAGATCTTCTAGAGGAATGAGTAGGATATGACTAACAAGAAAAAAATTTGTGACCTCATGTATGATTGTAACCTCTGTAAAGAAGGAAGGCAGGGAGGATGGATGGGATCAAGAACAAAGGGAGAAACCAGCGTTGCCAGCTTGGGTCACACGCAGGTAGCTTGGCTGGCAGGGGAATGGCAGTGACTGTGTACAGTTCTCTTTTCTTCTGATAGTGAGCTTGGTCTTCCATTCCTTTGACACAGTGAAGGAGGAGGCATTATACAAGTGAGCACCACAAAACTGCAGAATTATCTTTTTTTTTTCTTTTTTTTGAGTTGGAGTCTCACTCTGTCGCCCAGACTGGAGTGCAGTGGCCGCTCCCGGCCACCACAGCCTCGACCTGCTGGGCTCCAGCGATCCTTCCGCCTCAGCCTTCCAAGTAGCCAGAATTATAGGCATGCACTACCATGCCCGGCTGATTTTTTGATTGATTGTAGAGATGAGGTCTCACCTGCCCAGGCGGGTCTCAAACCTGCAGGCTCAGGCAACCAACTCACCTCAGCCTCCCAAAGGTGCGGGATTACAGGCTGAGCCACCGAGCCCGGCTAGCAGAATTATCTTTTGGAGGGTGGGCCCCTTGGAGCACAGGCTTCCCTCGTCAAGTAATGTTAAACCCAAGAACTCTAATCTGAGAGAAAAAGAGAGAGAGAGAGACCACAAAGAGCCAGCTCCGATGCAAACACACAAGGGTCTTTATTCGGGCTCGAGTCTGGGCTCACGTATGAAGCCCGTGGCTTCAGGAAGGAGAGCTCTGATTCACAATGGCAAGCAGTTTTTATGCACAATTACAGAGGGAGGGGAAAGAACTTTAAACTTGATTTTACATGATTGGGTAATTTCTCCTAATGGGTACAGGAACACTTGGTATTGGTAGGTGCCTTTCGTGGGCTGTAACCTGACTGCCCGTGATTGACAGAAACCCACTTAACAGGCAGAGTGGAATGTCAGATAAGTTAGGTCCATACAGTCACTGCGTATAAAGTAACCTGAGCAGGCAGGCAAAGGGTTACATTAGCCATTTAAGTTTGCTGATCCACCCCGAGGTATGCTTAGGAAAGCTTGTTTGCTTAAAATTTACATAACATAACATGGTCATTATGGGACAACAAAAGCCAAACTTAACAAAGTTTTAAATATGAATGCTGCAAACACATACAGTGAATGTGGGGTAGAAATTCATATAGTACTAGTTCTGGGAATTTATAAAATATCACAGACGTCTTATAGCAAGGCTGTTCTTGTAAAAGTCTTTGATCCCTTCAGGTTTACATAGCCACTGCGTGTAAATTAACACTGGCATGGAAGCAGGTGGTTTAAATCAACATAAAGCCCACCTAGAGAGCAGCTAGCGCCTCAGAGTCTACTGTGATAGCAAAGGAATGTCTGAACAGGGCTTATCGCTTTAACATTTACATCCCAGAAGTCAGCATGGCAATTAGGACTGACAATGCTTAACCTAAGAGTTCTAAATACCACTTAAGACATTTTATATACCTACACAATCAGTCACTATCCAGCACCCGACATAAGCCTAATTCTACGGGGTCTGAGGTAGGATTTAAAGTACTAAGATTTCATAAAGTACAATGAACACGAGGTAGGAATACACAAAATATATAGTAAGCATGAGGTAGGGATATATGAAATATAGTGAACTAAACACTACTTTTACAGCAAGTATGGCTTTTTAAGTTTCTTGGTTTCTTGGGTCTCTCAATAGCGTGCTCTTAACCTAAGTCTATTATTGTCCTCGCAGTAAGTGTTCTAGGAAACCATTGGCATCTGTGTACCAGCTAGTGTTGTTGTGAGAGACTGTGTTCGGCTTTAGTGGATTTTTTTTTGGAGATTCTTTCAATGAGTTTGCCCATTTCACGATGGGTGATCTACAAACCCTCCTGCCCACGCTGTGCTGAGTGCTCAGCAGTTTTTGACCAAAAACAGCATGGCCCCCAATGCTCCACCCTCCCTATTCACCCAATCTCACCCTGAGCGACTTTTTTGTTTGTTTTCCCAGATGAAAAAAGTCCTCAAAGGGACATATTTTGCCAATATGGAAGAGGTGAAACAAAAAACGGCAGAAGCATTCCAAGGCATCAAAACGGACACATTAAAAAACTGTTTTGAGCCGGGCTCGGTGGCTCAGACTGTAATCCCACGCCTTTGGGAGGGTGAGGTGAGTGGATTGCCTGAGCCTACAGGTTCGAGACCCGCCTGGGCAGTGAGACCTCATCTCCACAATAAATCAAAAAATCAACCGGGCGCGGTAGCACATGCCTGTAATTCCGGCTACTTGGAAGGCTGAGGCGGAAGGATTGCCGGAGCCCAGCAGGTCGAGGTTGCGGTGGCCGGGAGCGGCCACTGCACTCCAGTCTGGGGGGCAGAGTGAGACTCCGACTCAAAACAAACAAACAAACAAACAAAAACTGTTTTGAGCAGTGGAAAAAGCATCTGGATAGTCATATTACATCAAATGAAGAGAACTTTGAAGGTGACTGAAGTCTAAACATGTAAGAATGAATACACAAGTTTTTATCAATAAATTCTGGGTTTTTTTGGGTGCTCCTCGTACAACTCTCTTTTCTCCTGATCGTGAGCTTAACCTCCCATTCCTTTGACCCAGTGAAGGAGGAGGTGTTGTATTTCAAAGATGTTCTAGTTACTAGAAAAACACATACAACACCATACACAGCACTTGCCATTCCGATTCATAACTCGTCTCCTGTGAATCTGACTTTTATGACCACAAGTGGCCACAAGCACTTGACTAAATCACATTTTTTATCTTAAAATGAAGGGCCGTTTCAGTCATATCAAAGGGTAGAGAACACGACCTTAGATAGCACTAAGGCTGCTGTTTTGATATTCTGTTCTGCCCTCTCTAACTGTATAGGAATCCTACAGAAGGAACCTGCCTCATTGGGGTACTCATGGCTGGGCAACCTTGCACAGTCTCTGCAGGGGAGTTATGTGGGTACGTGTGTATGGCTTGGGTTTTAGGAATGGGGGTTAGATAGGCTCACAGTATTATCCCAGTAGGAGAGGAGTTGTGAAGAAAAAAGGAACACTTTAAAAAAGTGTATTAGGCTTCTCCATGGAGACAGGACCAATA
This sequence comes from Cephalopachus bancanus, assembly GCA_027257055.1. Taxonomy (NCBI): domain Eukaryota; kingdom Metazoa; phylum Chordata; class Mammalia; order Primates; family Tarsiidae; genus Cephalopachus; species Cephalopachus bancanus. The sequence goes on from JAPVLO010000234.1 coordinate 6,737, forward strand.
GAAGTCAGACAGATAGATACATAGATGAATAGATGAACAAATGGATATGGAGATGGATGGATAGATGAGTAGATATAGATGATAGATGATGGATGGATGGATAGATAGATAGATAGATAGATAGACAGATAGGCAGGTAGGTAGTCAGGTAGATGAGAGGGGACTGGGAAATTGGCTCATATAATTATGGTGACTGAGAAGTCTCCAATAGGCCATCTGCAAGTTAGAGACCCTAGAAGCAGTTCTGTGAAGTATAACCATCTGCAGAGAGACAAAACCAAAGGAAAGTAGACAGACAAGTAGATGAGAGGGGACTAGGGGAATTGGCTCACATAATTATGGTGCTCTGCATAGCTAGAGACCCTGGGATGCTGGTAGTGTGGTTCATTCCAAGTCTGAAGGTCTCACAACCAGGGAAGCCAACGGTGTAATTCTCAGTTCGAGGCCAAGGACCTGAGCACCTCGGGTGCCACAGGAGGAAGTCCTGAAGCCCAAGGCTGGAGAGTCTGGAGTTCTGATATCCAAAGGTAGGAGGGGGAAGGAGTCCAAGCTCTAGGAGAGGGAGAGAGGAGATCCTTTTTTATTCTTTTGATTCAGAGTCTCACTCTGTCACCCAGATTGGAGTGCAGTGACACCATCACGACTACTACAGCCTCAACCTGCTGGGCTCAAGTGATCCTTCTGCCTCAGCCTTCCCAGTAGCTGGTACTACAGGTACGTGCCATCACACCCAGTTAATTTTTTGATTTATTGCAGAGACGAGGTCTCCCTATGTTGCCTAGGCAGGTCTCAAACCCCTGGGCTCAGGCAATCTTCTTGCCTCTGCCTCCTAAAGTGCTGGGATTACAGGCATGAGCCACCATGCCCAGCAATAAAACATTTTAAATCTTACAGCACAGTACCTTGAAAAGTACACCAGACATGTGAACTAACTTACATGACTGAACATGTAAACACACATTCACATCTTTGAAAGTTCACAACTTGAAGGTTCGTAGGTAGGGGACTTACTGTATATCTTATGTTGTATGGTAAAAAAAATAAGAGAGGAACAAAAACAAAGTTTTTTGCTTAATATATGTGTGTGTACACACACACACACACACACACACAGTTTTTTTTTTTCTTTTTTGAATTGGAGTCTCATGTTGTCACCCAGACTGGAGTTCTGTGGCATGCTCACGGCCACCACAACCTCAACCTACTGGGTTCAAGTGATTCTTCCACCTCAGCCTTACAAGTAGCTGGAATCACAGGTATGCGCCAACACACCCGGCTAATTTTTTTTATGTATTGTAGAGATGAGGTCTCGCTATATTGCTCAGGCTGGGTTCAAACCCCTGAGCTCTGGCAAACCTCTCGCCTCTGCCTCCCAAAGTGCTGGGATTACAGGTGTGAGCTACTGTGCCCAGTCATAAATGTATTCTTTTTTTTTTTTTTGAGTTGGAGTCTCACTCTGTCACCCAGATTGGAGTGCAGTGGCCGCTCCCGGCCACCGCAGCCTCGACCTGCTTGGCTCCGGTGATCCTTTCACCTCAGCCTTCTGGTAGCTGGAACTACAGGCGTGTGCTACAGGCTGATTTTTTGATTTATTGTAGAGATGAGGTCTCGCCAAGTTGCCCAGGCAGGTCTCAAACCCGCGGGCTCAGACAATCCACTCACCTCAGCCTCCCAAAGCATGGGATTACAGGCTGAGCCACCGAGCCCGGCTCACAAATGTATTCTTAACAAAATAGGGAAGAAATACTAATGCCAGTTACAGTTCTCAGTTCTGTAACCGTTCATATGATTATAGTTGGTATTTATAATTATCTTCTCCTGTTTTCCGTTTGCTGTCAGCAAGTGTCTCATCTGCTTGTGGTTCTTTACCTGGTAGGGTGACCCCAAGCTTCATTCCTGAAATATCTGGGGCATCTGTAGTCTTCCCTGGAATGAATTGTTGTAATTCTCCATTGACTTTCATCACAAAGCATGGTAATATGAAGAGATACCCTAAGGAATCTCCTGTATTCCAGGCACATTTTTTAAAACCTTCATTGTGGAATAGTAGTCCAATTTCTGGGTCCATCACCTCTGCCAACACTGTAAGTACCTTAGCGTGCTAACTCAGAAGATTGAGGAGCCCATAGTGGCTGGTGGCAGTCTTAATTCTCAGTTCAACAGAACCACTGCTGTGTCTCCTGGTAGCATCATGGCCCTCTCTGGAGCCAAGACCTCTGGGCCAGATGAGCATGAAGCTAGGGAAAAAGGAAGCAAAAGTGTCGCTAGTGGGTCATTGGAGTGATGGTGAGTGATGCCACTGCAATTTTTCCCTTGATTCCTGGGCCTGTGAATGCTGGCTATGGGAGAAACAGCACTGATATTGACTAGTATTGGACACTAATTCAGAGCATTCAGCCTTCTGGAGAACCTTGCTCCAACCCTGCAAAGTATTATCATCTGGCTGGGGCTGTAACTGTGACATCAAAAGTCCATTTCACTGTTTTATCCAGCCAGCTGCTTCAGGATGGAAAAGAGAGTAAGAGCAGTGAATCCTGTGACATGGGCTCACGCTGCACTTCTTTGGCTTTGAAGTGAGTTCCTTGGTCAGAAACCATGCTGCGTAAAACCCCATGATGATAGACAAGGTATTCTCTGAGTTTATGGATGGTGGTTTGGCAGAAGCACTGCATGCAGGGAAGACAAATTCGTATCCAGAATGTCCAGTTCCAGTGAGGACAAAATGCTGCCGCTTCCATGATGAAGGTGGTCCAACGTAATCAACTCGCTACCCGGCAGCTGGCAGATCAGCTGGGAATGATGCCACATTGGAGTCTCGGTGCTGGTCTCTGCTGCTGGCAGGCTGGGCACTCAGTGGTGGCCAGAGCTAGGCCAGTCTTGGTGAGTGAAAGTCCACGTTGCTGGGCCCACACACAATCCCCATCCCTGCCTCCATGGACACTTGTCCATAAACCCACTGGATGATGACAGGTGGCTGGGGAAAGACGCTGGCTTGTGTCCACAGAACAAGTCATCTTGTCCACTTGATTACTAAAGTCCTCCTCTGCTGAGGTCACCTTCTGGTGAGCACTCCCATAGGACACAAATATTTTCACATCTTTTGCCTGCTCAGAGAGGGCTATCCACACAACTCTTGCCTAAATTGCTTTGTCATCAATTTTCTAATAATATTCTTTCCATGTCCTTGACCATCAGCCAAACCATTGGCCACAGCCCATGATTTAGCCTATACGTGCACACCCAGAAACACCCCCACAGATGCACCCAGAAAAAATGACTTACCAGTTCTCAAAGTATTCTTCAACCAGTCACCTGGAATTAACTATCATATCATAAAGGCAGGTAAAGAGGAACATTTAAGAGGCTGAGACTTCAGTGAGCTGTAAGCAAACTGATGTTCTCCTTAATTCATTTAACATATATATGGAAGTAAATCATTTGTGTTTTAAGGGCTTTTATAACAGTTCCACAGCCTGGGTTGAATGGGCACTTCCTCAAAGTCATCAGATTCAGAACCGTATCACCCTCTTCCTGGGATTCTCAAAGCAGAAGATTCTCAGATCTCAAAGATCTCATTTTATACTCTAATGTCAGAAATTGAGAGAATTGAAAGAGTAGGTGACCACTGTTTTCTATCAGCTGGGTTGTAAGTGCAAATGTGATGATACACAACTCTACGTGGTTACCCAGCAGTATGTACCAATAAAAACCCAAACAAAAAACTCCCGTGGGGGGTTTATGGACCATTAAGCATATGTATGTGTCCTCTGTGGGTTGCAGGGACTCCATTTTGAAAACTGCTAGGGAAGGTTGGGCACAGTGGCTCACGCCTGTAATCCCAGCACTTTGGGAGGCCAAGGTGAGAGGACTGCCTGAGCTCATGGGTTCAAGACCAGCCTGGGCAATTTGGCGAGACCTCATCTCTACAATAAATCAAAGAATTAGCTGGGTGTGGTGGCATATGCCTGTAGTTCCAGCTATTTGGAAGGCTGAGGGGGAAGGATGGTCTGAGCCCAGCAGGTCGAGGCTATGGTGGCTGTGAGCATGCCACTGCACTGCAGCCTAGGCAACAGAGTGAGACTCCAACTCAAAAAAAAAAAAAAAAAAAGGAAAAGAAAAGAGAAAGAAAACCCACTGGGGAGATGATTATTGGCCAAGGATCATGAGCTATTTCCTTGCATTTATGTTGTGGTCCTGTCCAAAATGTTGTTGGTCTTCTAGTGAGAACAATATCTGATGGATTTCAATGTACATAAAGTGGCTGGGTGCGGTGGCTCACGCCTATAATCCCAGAGGATTATAGGAGAGGCAGAGGAGAAAGGATTGCCTAAACTCAGGGGCTTGAAACCAGCCTGTTATTACTGGTGAGAACTTGTTTCTACAATAAATAAAAAACTTAGCCGGGCATGGTGTTGCATGCTTGTGGTTCTAACTACTTGGAAGGTTGAGGCAGAAGGATCACTTGAACCCAGCAGGTTGAGGCTGCGGTGGCTGTGAGCATGCCACTGCACGCCAGCCTGGGTGACAAAGTGAGACTCTGACAAAAAAAAAAAAAAGTACATAAAGCAAAAGGAGTTTTTGTTCCAGCCTGTGTAACTTGGTGAGACCTCGTCTCTACAATTAAAAAAAAAAAAAATTAGCTGGGCATGGTGGCGCATGCCTGTAGTTCCAGCTACTTGGAAGGTTGAGGCGAAAAGGATCTCCTGAACCCAACAGGTCAAGGCTGCGTAGCCCTCCAGGCTGGGTGTCAGAATGAAACTCCAACTCAAAAAAAAAAAAAAAGAAGAAAAAAGGAGTTTTGTTAAAGCAGCAATAAAAACAGTGAAAATAAGTAAAGCACAGAAATCATGTTAGAAATTTAGGGGTTCTAGCCGGGCTCGGTGGCTCAGCCTGTAATCCCGCGCCTTTGGGAGATTGAGGTGAGTGGACTGCCTGAGCTCGCGGGTTCGAGACCTGCCTGGGCAGGCGAGACCTCATCTCTACAATAAATCAAAAAATTAGCCGGGCGTGGTAGCACACTCCTGTAGTTCCAGCTACTTGGAAGGCTGAGGCGGAAGGATCGCCGGAGCCCAGCAGGTCACCGTTCACTGCAGCCCCGACTTCCTGGGCTCTGGTGATCCTTCTATCTCAGCCTTCCCTGAGTAGCTGGGGCTACAAACTTCTGTCACCACGTCTGGCTAATTTTCTTTATTTTTTTAGAGGTGAGGTCTCACTATGTTGCCCAAGCTAGTCGTTTTCTTTTCTTTTCCTTCCTTCCTTCCTTCCTTCCTTCCTTCCTTCCTTCCTTCCTTCCTTCCTTCCATCCTTCTTTCCCTCCCTCCCTCCCTTCCTCCCTCCCTCCTTCCTTCCTTCCTTCCTTCCTTTCTTTTAGAGATGAGGTCTCCTTTTTTTTTTTTTTTTTTTTTTTTTTAATTGAGTTGGAGTCTCTCTGTTGCCCAGGCTGGAGTACAGTGGCATGCTCATGGCTACCACAGCCTCGACCTGCTGGACTTGGGCGATCCTTCAGCCTCAGCCTTCCAAGTAGCCAGAACTACAGGCACATGCCACCATGACCGGCTAATTTTTTTATTTATTGTAGAGATGAGGTCTCACCAAGTTGCTCAAACCCCTGGGCTCAGGCAAGTTTCTCGCCTCAGCCTCCCAAAGTGCTGGGAATACAGACTTGAGCCACCGTGTTCAGCCAGCACAATATATTTAACAGAATGGTGACAGCAGTCCATTAATTAAAGACAGCGCTTGTGATTTTGATGCCAGGAGGGGTGCGACGCAAAACTTGTGGATTCTTTGACTCATTCCTAAAATGAATTTTAGAGCAGTCAGCAAAGTTTAAAAACAGAGTTTAGCTGGGCACAGTGGCTCACACCTATAACCCCAGTACTTTGGGAGGCGGAGGCTAGAGGATTGCCTGAGTTCAGGGGTTTCATGACCAGCCTGGGCAACTTGGCGAGACCTCATCTCTACAATAAAAAAAAAAAAAAAAAATTAGCCGGGCGTGGTAGCGTGTGCCTGTAGTTCTAGCCACTTGGAAGGCTGAGGCGGAAGGATTGCCGGAGCCCAGCAGGTCGAGGCTGCGGTGGCCGGGAGCGGCCACTGCACTCCAGTCTGGGCGACAGAGTGAGACTCCAACTCAAAATAAAATAAAATAAAATAAAAAAGTAAAACAGAGTTTATTAGTGAGAAGAAGAGAAGGTAAAAGGAAGATTCAAGGTACAAAGACCTGCTATGGGCAAATTTCTCAAAAAGAAAAAACACTCTTTTTCTCCCAGCTCCAAGCTAGACATAGCTCCCTGATTACTGATATGTTCATGAGAGTGGAGCCCAGGAAACTGCTGCCCTCTGCCCACTGATGAGAGAAGCGGTGGTGTTACTATCATTTCTATGGTTTTGACCAGTTAATGGGTAGGATTGAGCCTTTTACCTGCAACAGGGAACCTGAAGGATTTTGTTTGTTTTTTTTGAGTTGGAGTCTCACTCTGTCGCCCAGACTAGAGTGCAGTGGCCGCTCCCAGCCACCACAGCCTCGACCTACTGGGCTCTGGTGATCCTTCCGCCTCAGCCTTCCGAGTAGCCGGAATTACAGGCATGCGCTACCACGCCCAGCTGATTTTTTGGTTTATTGTAGAGATGAGGTCTCACTAAGTTGCCCAAGCGGGTCCCGAACCGCTTTTTTAAAGAAAGATTAAAGGAGTTTGATGGCAAGTGCCTTGTGTCACTAGGACACTAGGACCAACCCCCCTCCCCAATAGACTTTGACACCTCTAGGAAAGGGAAAGAGATGATGACAAAGGAGAATAAAATTGAAAGATAATAAAAATGTTGATAAAAGTTTCCATTAAAAAACTGCTCACTCAGGTAGAGTCTTCTTTCTCAGGAAGTCTTAGTTACATTATCCCCAGTAATGCCCTCTCTTATGTAACATCAATCTTCCCAAGATATTTCTCTAATTGTAATATTTAGAATATATATTATAGCCGGGCTCGGTGGCTCAGCCTGTAATCCTGTGCCTTTGGGAGGCTGAGGTGAGTGGATTGCCTGACCCCGCGGGTTCGAGACCCGCCTGGACAGCAAGACCTCATCTCTACAATAAATCAAAAAATCAGCTGGGTGTGGTAGCGCATGCCTGTAATTCCGGCTACTCGGAAGGCTGAGGCGGAAGGATCACTGGAGCCCAGCAGGTCGAGGCTGCGGTGGCCAGGAGTGGCCGCTGCACTCCAGTCTGGGCAACAGAGTGAGACTCCAACTCAAAAAAAAAAAAAAAAGAGGCTGGGTGCAGTGGTTCACGCCTATAACTTTGGGAGGCTGAGGTGAGAGGATTGCTTGAGCCCACGGGTTCGAGACTAGCCTGGACAACTTGAGGATACCTCATCTCTACACTAAAGCAAAAAATTAGCTGGACGTGGTGGTGTGTGCCTGTAATTCTAGCTACTTGGAAGGTAGAGGCAGAAAGATCACCCGAGTCCAGCAGGTTGAGGCTGCAGTGGCCATGAGTGTGCCACTGCACTCCAGCCTGGGTGACAGAGTGAGACTTCAGCTGAAAAAAAGTAAACAAAAATAAAGAAAGAAGGAAGGCAGGAAGGCCGGAAGATCAGAAGGAAGAAAGGAAAGAAGGAAAGAAAGAGTAAGGAGGCTGGGCTCGGTGGCTCAGCCTGTAATCCCACGCTTTGGGAGGCCAAGGTGAGTGGATTGCCTGAGCCCGCGGGTTCGAGACCCGCCTGGGCAACTTGGCGAGACCTCAGCTCTACAATAAATCAAAAAATGAGCCGGGTGTGGTAGCGTGCGCCTGTAGTTCCAGCTACTTGGAAGGCTGAGGCGGAAGGATCGCCTGAGCCCAGCAGGTCGAGGCTGCGGTGGCCGGGAGCAGCCACTGCACTCCAGTCTGGGCCACACAGTGACTCCAACTCAAAAAAAAAAAAGAGAGAGAAAGGAAAGACAGAGAAGGAAAAGAGAAAGAAAGAAGAGAACAGAAAGGAAAGAAAAGAAAAAGAAAAACTTATTTCTTCACCGGATTCAGCTGTTGGGGTTGAGAACAAGTTACCATAAAGTCTGGCACTTTGAACTGCTGAGTCCTTGAACTAAAGGAGCTCGAAAGTCTCAGAAGCAAGGTCTCTCTGCCCGCCCAGCCTCCTGCCTCCCACCAGTCTTTCTCCCCTGAGGCAATTCATAGAAACCAAAATTTCTCCTCCCAAGGAGAATTAGAGAAACTGGAACCTCTCCCCCAGAGCAAGCCATAAAACCTAGACAGGTCACTCTCTCTCCCTTCCCCTCGAAGACCCTCATTCCAGAGCGGGCCTGTTCCATAGGAAGGAATGCTGCACAAGAGACCAAAAAGAATCTGAACAGACAGGCCTTGCTGGGTCTCCCTCCTCAGTCACCATTAGGGCACACCCTTTCTATGCAGCTCTCCATTCTTCATGGAACCTATGCATAAAAACGGACAGTTTTCCTCAGGGCTTTGGGTCTTCATTTCTGAAGACTTCTGTGTCATGTAAAACTTTGAGTGAATAAATGTGTTATGTTTTTCTTTTGTTAACCTTTTGTTATAGGTGCCAGCTGTGAGTCTTAGGATGAGTGAGGAAAGATAACACAACTGCTAGGCACAGTGGCTCATGCCAGTAATACCAACACTTTGAGAGGTGGAGGCAAGAGGATTGCCTGAGTTCAGGGGTTCGAGACTAACCTGGGCTATATGCCCTGTAGACATGTCTTTACAATAAATCAAAAAATGAGCCAGGCATGGTGGTGTGCACTTATAGTTCCAGCTACTTGGAAAGCTGAGCCTGGGTGGCAGAGTGAGACTCCAATTTTAAAAAACCCAAAAAACAAAAAAACTGACTACACACCTTTCTATGCCTACATAGCTCTTAGGAATACTGAAAATCTAAAGCAGTCTTGTCCAACCCATGGCCCATGGACTGCATGTGGCCCAGAACAGCAAGTCATGCGGCCCCACACAATCTTTTAACATCACATGTTTTTAAGCATTTATTCTCAAGCATTTATTCTCTCCGTAACCCCATGCAGGGTTCCATTTTTGAAGTTCATAGTCACGCCTTGTTCATGACATTGCTTTTTGGCAGCACATACATTTGTGAGCAGCTGTTTTCTTTTCTTTTTCTTTCTTTCTTTCTTTCTTTTTTTTTTTAGCTGAAGTCTCATTCTGTCACTACAGCCATGCACCACCATGCCTGGCTAGTTTTTTGATTGTTGTAGAAATGAGGGCTCACCAATTTGCCCAGGCTGGTCTCCAACCTGTGGGCTCAGGCAATCCTCTCACCTTGGCCTCCCAAAGTGCTGGTATTATAGGCATAAACCACCGCACCTGGTCTGAGCAGGAGCAAAATTTAAACAAACCTTTCTGAAGAGCACCTTGAGAATTCACTAAGATTTGTGACCACTTCTGTAGAACCAGATGTTGATAGATTAGTTTTACAAAAACAAGGGCAAATTTCCTACTAATTTTACATTATTCTCATTTTTCTAAACGTTATTTTAAAAAATATTAAAAAGTCTATATATATATGTATATATATACATATACTAACTCTATTATATAATTTATTTATTTGGTTTTTTTTTTTTTGAGTTGAAGTCTGTTGCCCAGACTGGAGTGCAGTGGCCGCTCCTGGCCACCCCAGCCTCGACCTGCTGGGCTCCGGCGATCCTTCCACTCAGCCTTCTCAGTAGCTGGAACTACAGGCGTGCACTACCATGCCCAGATAATTTTTTGATTTATTGTAGAGATGAGGGCTCATCAAGTTTCCCAGGCAGGTCTCGAATCCGCAGGCTCAGGCAATCCATTCACCTTGGCTTCCTAAGCGCAGGATTTCAGGCTGAGCCACTGAGCCCGGCCCTATTTATTTGTTATATAATCAATGTGGCCAAGGAAAGCCAAAAGATTGGGCAACCCTGGTCTTTGTAGTGAGGGGGTAATAGAAGTTTGGTGGAGGAAGTTCAGGGTAACTGGGGTCAGCTGAAGCTTATCAGCATTTAAATTCAAATGCGCCTGAAAGAGGCTGAACAGGTAAAGAAAGCAAGGAAGTAGGTGGGGTTAAGAAAAATACTGATAAGTCCTGAGGTACAAAGTACACATTGTTTTTTGCTAAGTCTCTTCTATCATAAGAGATATATCAATGCCTACATAATGACAGAGGACCATGGAAGAGAGGGTGAGAGGACTCACAAGAGAGGTCATTCCCTATAGACATGTGAGCTCAGGGTGGCCTGTGTTGGGGCTCATGACACACCCACAAAATATGACTTTAGAAGACCAAAATAGCCGGGCTTGGTGGCTCAGCCTGTAATTCCGTGCCTTGCGAGGCTGAGGTGAGTGGATTGCCTGAGCCCGTGGGTTCAAGACCTGCCTGGGCAACTTGGTGAGGCCTCATCTCTACAATAAAATAAAAAAATTAGCCGGGCGTGGCGTGCGCCTGTAATTCCGGCTACTCTGAAGGCTGAGGCAGAAGGATTGCCAGAGCCCAGCAGGTCGAGGCTGCGGTGGCCGGGAGCGGCCACTGCACTCCAGTCTGGGCGACAGAGTGAGACTCCAACTCAAAAAACAAAAACAAAAACAAAAAAAACTGCTCAAAGCCGGGCTTGGTGGCTCAGTTTGTAATCCTGCGCCTTTGGGAGGCTGAGGTGAGTGAATTGCCTGAGCCCGCGGGTTTGAGACCCGCCTGGGCAGCGAGACCTCATCTCTACAATAAATCAAAAAATAAGCTGGGCGTGGTAGCGCATGCCTGTAATTCCGGCTACTTGGAAGGCTGAGGCGGAAGGATCGCCGGGGCCCAGCAGGTCGAGGCTGCGGTGGCCGGGAGCAGCCACTGCACTCCAGTCTGGGTGACAGAGTGAGACTCCAACTCAAAAAAAAAAAAAAAAAAAGGAGACCAAAATATGACACCCCCTAAATATATTTTTTTGGCTTTTTGTTTTTTGAGTCAGAGTCTTACTCTGTCACCCAGGCTAGAGTGCAGTGGCACGCACATGGCTACCCACAGGCTCGACCTGCTGGGCTCAGGTGATCCTTCTGCCTCAGCCTTCCAAGAAGCTGGAACTACAGGTGCACACCACCATGCCCAGTTAATTTTTTAAAAAAATTTATTGTAGAGATGAGGTCTTGCCAAGTTGCCCAGGCTGGTGTTGAACCCCTGGACTCAGGCAATCTTCTTGCCTTGGTCTCCCAAAGTGCTGGGATTACAGGCTTGAGCCACTGCATCCAGGCTTTTTTTTTTCTTTTCTTTTTTCTTTTTTTTGAGTTGGAGTCTCACTCTGTCGCCCAGACTGGAGTGCAGTGGCCGCTCCCGGCCACCGCAGCCTCACCTGCTGGGTTCCAGCGATCCTTCCGCCTCAGCCTTCCAAGTAGCCAGAATTATAGGCATGCGCTACCAGGCCCGGCTGATTTTTTGATTTATTGTAGAGATGAGGTCTCGCCTGCCCAGGCGGGTCTTGAACCCGCGGGCTCAGGCAATCCACTCACCTCAGCCTCCCAAAGGCGCGGGATTACAGGCTGAGCCACCGAGCCCGGCAACACCCAGGTTTTTTTGGCTAATTTTTTGGAGGGATCTCACTCTATTGCCCAGGGAGGAGTGCAGTATTATGATCACAGCTACCGGCAGCCTCAACCACCTGGGATCTAACAATCCTTCTGCTTCAGCCTCCCAGGTAGCTGAGGGGGTTCAGGTGTGCCACTGTGTCTGGCTAATTAAAAATATTTTTTTTTTAGGCTGGGTGCGGTGATTCATGCCTGTTACTTTGGGAGGCACTTTGAGAGGCCAAGGTGAGAGGATTGCTTGAGTCCAGAGGTTCAAGACCATCGTGGGCAACTGGGCGAGACCTCATCTCTACAATAAATCAAAAAATTAGCTGGGCATGGTGGCGCGTGCCTGTAATTCCAGCTATTTGGAAGGCTGAAGCGGAAGGATTGCTGGAGCCCAGCAGGTCGAGGCTGCAGTGGCCGTGAGCATGCCACTGCACTTCAGCCTGGGCGACAGAGTGAGACTCTGACTCAAAAAAAAAATTTTTTTTTTTTTGTAGCTACTAGGTCTCACTACATTTTCCAGGCTAGTCTCAACTTCCTGGACTCAAGCAATCCTTCTGCCTTAGCCTCCCAAGGTGCTGTAATTATAGGCCTGAGCCATTGCACCCAGCTTTTGGCATATTTTGAGCTTGTTACTCTGAGAAACTGCAAACACAGGAGTCCTTTTGAAAGGGTATTAAAAAAAGAAGAAATTGACATCTCTAAAAGAAATGTACATTAGTGAAGTTGTCTGTATCAGGAAGGCAGCTGCTCTGGACAAGAGTTATCACCTGAGAGGCTTCATCTGCAGAGGAAGTCAGCCTTTATTAACCATGCATTTCCTTCACTCACCCTCCCATAACTTGTCTCCATCACTTCCCAGAAGCCCCAAGCCTCTATTCATACTTTTAGTGACTTAGGAAGATAACAAACTTCAATCATCTGGCCCTTCTCTGAGTCTCATATTTGTGGGACTCCTGTGCATACATACTTAATTCAATATGGTTTTTCTTCTGTTTCTTTCTTTTTTTTTGAGTAGGCGTCTCACACTATCACCCAGTCTGGAGTGCAGTGGCATGCTCATGGCCACCACAGCCTCGACCTGCTGGACTCAGGTGATCCTTATGCTTCAGCCTTCCAAGTAGTTGGAGCTACAGACATGCACCGCCGTTCCCGGGTAATTTTTTGATTTATTGTAGAGATGAGATATCACCAAGTTGCCCAGGCTGGTCTTGAACCCCTGGGCTGAGAAATCCTCTGGCCTCTGCCTCCCAAATTGCTGGGATTACAGGCTAGAGCCACTGTGCCTGGCTGTAGTTTAGTCTTTTTTTTTTTTTTTGAGTTGGAGTCTCACTCAGTCGCCCAGACTGGAGTGCAGTGGCCGCTGCGGCCACCGCAGCCTCAACCTGCTGGGCTCCGGCGATACTTCCGCCTCAGCCTTCCAAGTAGCTGAAACTACAGGCGCACACTACCACGCCCAGCTAATTTTTTTTATTATTATTTATTGTAGAGATGAGGGCTCGCCAAGTTGTCCAGGCAGGTCTCGAACCCGCGGGCTCAGGCAATCCACTCACCTCAGCCTCCCAAAGCGTGGGATTACAGGCTGAGCCACCGAGCCCAGCCAGTTTAGTCTTTTAACAAGGGGCTGTGCTTTAGCCAATCACAGGGGCTGTGCTTCAGCCAGTCACAGAAGGCCAACTGTTCTTACCATGTTCAGATAATACAAATGCCAAGCTGTAGCAAATCTGGCCGTTTCTGTACCTCACTTCCATTTTCCCTACATCTCTTTCCTTTTTCTCTATGAGGCAGTGCTAAGGTCCCTCTGAACTGCTTCTGGTTTGGGTTAGAGGCTGCCTGATTTGTGAATCATTCTTTGCTCAATTAACTCTGTTAAATTTGATTTGTTTAAAGTTTTTAACTCTGGATGCAAGGGTTAGGCTCTAACTCCACCCATAGAAAAAAAGTTGGATGCGTCAAAATCATCCTTGAAGAGTTCCTTAAGAATTCTCCGTCATGGAGACCACTAGGCCACCTCTCACCAGGTCAGTGTTCCTTCCAATACTGGAATAGAGTAATTGCTTATTGGACTGAGCACAGATGAAGTACTTGCCTGAAAATTAGGGCTGAATAGTTTGGAAATATGCACTACAGCTTTGAAACACTAGATTCACACTCCATAGAGAAAACCTTCACAGGAAATCCTAGGAACTAAGTAAGACCTCTGGAAGGAAAAGCTGATTTATATTCCCAATTTCAAAATGCTATCTGAGTGGAATGGCTACTATTTCAATTTTTGCTTTTTTCTATTTTTTAGTCATATAATGTAGTTAACATATGTTAAATAAAGTATGAGGTATTAAGCAACTCCACTGTAAATAATGTGTCTCCAGGCATTTTCATTATTGGTTGGACATTTACTTTTATATAAAAGTAGGTAAATATTTCTCCAAATACAGTCCAGGTTATTTGGGAAGCCCTCAAGATCTTTCAGGAGGTCCATAACTACTTTATAAAACTATTTTTTATAATACTAAGATGCTATTTTTCTTCATTCTCTCACACATGTGATTGATGATTTTTTTTGTTTGTTTTTTGAGTTGGAGTCTCACTTTGTCGCCCAGACTGGAGTGCAGTGGTCGCTCCCGGCCACCGCAACCTCGACCTGCTGGGCTCTGGCGATCCTTCCGCCTCAGCCTTCCAAGTAGCTGGAATTACAGGCATGTGCTACCACGCCCGGCTGATTTTTTTGATTTATTGTAGAGATGAGGTCTCGCTGCCCAGGCAGGTCTCGAACCCGCGGGCTCAGGCAATCCACTCACCTCAGCCTCCCAAAGGTGCGGATTACAGGCTGAGCCACCGAGCCTGGCTGATTGATGATTAAAAAAAAAAAACAAAACTAGAGATAGGGTCACTATCTGTCACCCAGGCTAGAGTGCAGTGGTACAATCATAGCTCTCTATGAGTTTGAATTCCTTGGGCTCAAATGATCTTCCTGCCTCAGCCTCCCAAGTAGCTAGGATTACAGGCGGATGCCATCACACATGGCTAATTTTTTTTCCAAATTTTTTGTAGAGTCCAAGCTGGTCTTGAACCCCTGGCCTCGAGCACCTTCTCACCTGGGGCTTCCAGAGCTCTGTGATTACAGGCATGAGGATTACCACACTGGGCCCCGATGATCTTTTTGATATGCCAACCTGGTCAAGTTACAGTCTCCAGTTATTCAGGGGCTATAGTTCAATATTTTATAAACTAGGTGTTGCTGTGAAGTGATTTTGTAGATGTGATTAAAGTCTATAATCAGCTGAGTTTAAGTAAAAAGTAGTTTTTCCTAGATGATCTGGGTGGGACTGATTTAGTCAGTCTAAAAGCCCTGAAAGCTGCTCTGAGCCTTCTCTGAAGAAGAAATTCTAGTTGGGTGCAGTGGCTCACGCCTATAATCCCAGCACTTTGGGACGCCGAGGTGAGAGGATTGCCTGAGCCTGCAGGTTTGAGACCAGCCTGGGCAACTTGGTGAGACCTCATCTCTACGATGAATCAAAAAATTAGTTGGGTGTGGTGGCATGTGGCTGTTACTTGGAGGTGGAAGGATCACCCGAGCCCAGCAGGTTGAGGCTGTGGGAGCATGCCACTGCCCCCCAGCCTGGGTGACAGAGTGAGACTCCTACTCAAAAAAAAAAAAAAAAAAGAAAAGAAGAAGTTCTACCTGGACTTCAGCATCTTGTGTCTGAGGATTTCAGCTTGCCCTTTCTGATAACCTGCCTCATAATTGCATAAATAATTCTTTAATTTTTTCAAATTTTGAGTTATAGGGTACAAGTGAGGATTTACTACATAAGTAGGTTGCATGCAGGTGAAGTGTGAAGTTTGGGCTTCTAGCTGGCCCTCTTTTTCCAGACCTGGTACCCAGTGTGTTGCCATGTGCCCCTCCCTCCTCCCAGCCTCTCTCCCCCAGCAGTATCCAGCATCTGCCGATCCCACCCTTGTGCTCCTGTGGTGCGTGAGAACATGCGGTGTTCTACTCTTTGTTTCTGTGATAGTTCAGCATGAGGGGTTCTTATAATCAATCGCTTATTATATTATATATCTCCTACTGTTCTGCTACTCTGGTTTACATTTTTACTGATAGAGATTTTGGCAGTGAAAATGGTTATAAATAAACAGAATCTCCAGGCACAGTGGCTCAAGCCTGTAATCCCAGCACTTTGGGCGGCTGAGATGAGAGTATTGCCTGAGCCCGGGGGTTTGAGACTAGCCTGGGCAATTTGGTGAGACCATGTCTCTACAATAAGTCCTAAATTCAAAAATTAGCCGGGCATGGCGGCGCACGCTTATAGTTCCAGCTACTTGGAAGGCTGAGGCAGAAGGATCACTTGAGCCCAGCGGGTCAAGGCTGTGGTGGCCATGAGCATGCCACTGCCCTCCAACCTGGGTGACAGAGTGAGACTCCAACTCGAAAAATACAAAAATAAATAAACAGAATCTTAGTTGGGTGTGGTGGCTCACACTTGTAATCCCAGCACTTTGGGAGGCCGAGGTGAGAGGATTGCCTGAGCATTGTTTGAAACTGGGCATCTGGGCAAATGGGATGAGTTTTTTTGAGCTGATTTTTCTACCCTGATTAGATTTAAAAGCACGAATGCCTCTGTTTTCAGTGCATGAATGGGGCACTGGTCGCCTAAGTCATAACATAGATATGCAAGGTATGGCCATTGGCTCCTAATCAAATATCTGGAGAAGGCAAGGTTCTGGGCCACCAAGCATTTGCTATTTCAGAATATTTTGCTGAGTGTGGTAATGCTGTAATCTCAGCATCTGGGGATGCGGAGGTGAGAGGATTACCTGAAGGTCAGGGGTTCAAGACCAGCCTGGGCAACTTGGTAAGTCCTCGTCTTTACAATAAATCAAAAAATTATCTGGATGTGGTGGAATGCGCCTATAGTTCCAAATAATCAGAAGGCTGAGCTGGACAGATTGCCTGAGCCCAGAAGGTCAAGGCTGCAATGGCCGTGAGCATGCCACTGCACTCCAGCCTGGGTGACAGTGAGATTCTGACTCAAAAAAAAAAAAAATTCAGCTGGGCACGGTGGCTCATGCCTGTAATCCCAGCACTTTGGGAGTCTGAGGCAAGAGGATTGCCTGAACCTAGGGGTTCAAGACCAGCCTGGGCAATCTGGTGAGACCTCGTCTCTACAATAAATTAAAAAAAAAAATTAGTCTGGCATGGTGGCTCGTGCCTGTAGTTCCAGCCACTTGGAAGGCTGTGGCAGAAGGATCGCTTGAGCCCAGCAGGTCGAGGCTGTGGTGGCTGTGAGCATGCCACTGCACTCCAGCCTGGGCGACAGAGTGAGACTCCAACTCAATAATAATAATAATAATAATAATAATAATAATAATAATAATTCCGTGCAGGTGGCGAAGGGGTAGAATAACAGGCTAAAGGGTGGGGGTGGGTGACACTGGTCCTGACACCCAGCAGTTTACAGTGGGATGATCCATCTAATGCACAGACCAAGGTGGGGTTTGATGAGGCCCAAAAAAGATGTGAAATAAAATGAGAGAAAAGAAAGGCCTCCCAAGGACACTGGGACACTGGGACAAGCAGTGCCAAAGTTGTCTGTTGAATAAAACACTTCAATACTCGGCCTCCTTGACTTCTCAGGCGGAGAGCTTCTGCACGGGCTGCCTTCTGGTCTCTGCGTAGAGCAGTCACTTACAAGGCAGCTTCACGCTCACAGTTGCTTCTGACCTTAAAAGGAGTCCCTTTGCAGAGAAAGCTGGAGCACAGAAGCACTCGCCTGACTTTCCCACGCCTGTGCAGGTGTCCACTGAAGACTCCACATTCCGTGTAGTCATCATTCCACCATTCTGTTGCAGAAGAATGGTTCTTTCATGACAGTTAAAGAATACAACAAACAAAAACAGACCCGAGCCCAGCTTGTGGAGTTTGGACTTGAGCAACAGAAATCACTGGAAAGTGGGTACAGTCGGCACCAGCATGGGGCTGAGCAGGAACCAGGCAAGTCCGTACTGTCTACCTTGTTGGTCAACCTCGGGACACGAGCTCAACCTTCCTTAGTCATCTGGGTTTGAGGAAATAAAAAAAGGTGAAGAGTTTTGCCTGCAGTATAGTGTTCAAGGAGCCCACATTGTCTCTGAGGTTGTGTGCTAAATACATAACATTTTTGTTTTCAGCAAGGACGTTGACCAGCTTTTTTGGGTAGTTTTCCGTGTTTGTCTAAGTTGGCAGACCATCCAGGGGTTTAATTCTGAGTAACCAAGCTCCTGACACATCTTCATTCATACCAAGTTATAATTTTTTCCCCTCCTAGTGTGGTAGGGGCTTTGTGGCATCTACCTGGCAGTAGGTGCAGAAGACACACATGTACATTCTTTGCAGAGGACTCCTCACTTCCTCCACACCCTGGGCAGAGAGTCTTCTTTGCAGTATTTGCTGTCAACACTGTTACAACTCGGGTTGCTGGCCCTCCCAGTTTCTCTGCCTTGATACAACACCCAAAGGAGACCTCTAGGACATTTTGGTCAGATTCAGTGGCAGTCTGGAACACTGGGCAGCCTGATTTTCTTCTGCACAACAATTCCCAACATCCCTTCTCATGCTTCTTCTTCTTATTTTTCAGTTGGAGTCTCACTCTGTCTCCAGGCTGGAGTGCAGTGGCATGATCACAGCACACTGCAGCCTCCACCTCCTGGGCTCAGGTGACCTTTTCGCCTCAGCCTACTGAGTAACTGAGAATACAGGCACACACCAACAACGCCCGGCTAATTTTTTGTAGAGACGAGGTCTGGCTCTGTAGCCCACGCTGGTCCTGAACTCCTATGCTCAAGCAGTCCTCTCGCCTCGGCCTCACAAAGTGCTGGGATGACAGGCGTGAGCCACCACACCAGGGTTCATGCTCACTCTTAAAAACAATTCCGGTCTCTAAGAGACATGAACTGCGTGGAGTAAACACACAGGCAGGGTTTCACCCTTCATGGCGCTAAGGACTAGCTCGGCAGCAGCACGGAGGCTGGATGGACTCCCAGGAGGCGGTTAGAGTCGGGCCTGGCATTTCCGCGACGCCTCTGAGCTGAGTATTGGGTGACTGTAGGGGAAGCCGCGGTTGGAATCTTCCTTCGGGAGGGGAGTGGCAGACACGCAGCCGCAGGGATTCCGTGCTGCCGAGTGGATTAGGCGACTGGGGGAGGGAGCTTCCTACTCCCGGCTTCAGCACGGCTGAGCCCCGTGGGGGACCCTGAACGGGCGCTGCCTGGCCTAGAAAGCCCTTTCCGAGGGCTGTTTTACACCCACGCAAGCAAAACCTTCTCCAGAGTCCAGGATGCGTCACCAATTCATCCTGCAGGTGAAGAAAATCCTAACGTTTTGCAGGAGAAAACACTCCTTCCCAAGGGACTTGGCTGAGTGCCTGGGAGGCGGGGCGCGGGGCAGACGGGAGGGCGTCCCCGAGGTCGTGGCGCTCCCGGGTCGGGGAGCTCCCGGGTGGGGGTGGGGGGTGCGAGGGGGCGGGGCGAGGGCCGCGCGCAGAAATAGGGCGCCGGGAGCCGGTGCGCACTAGCAGAAGCAGAGCCCGCGGCCCCGCGCGCGTCTCAGAGGCTGGTGTGTGTGGAGCGCGGAACTTCCGCAGGGATCTCGCCCGGGGTGGGGTGGGGGGGCGCCGGATCACCGGCGGGGTCGTCGCCGTCGCCACCCGAGGGAATCGGGCAGCAGGTGGGGCGCGCCCCGTAGGCCCGCGGGGTCCCTGCGTCCCGCAAACCGTCCCCCAGTCTCCGACCTCCCCCCCACGACCCCCCTCCCCATCGCGCCACCCGGTCTGTGCGCGCCGCGGGGCCGGCGGCCGGCGGGGAAAGGGTTAACGGCGGGCGAGGAGGGGCCGAGGAGGAAGGAAGGACCTCGCCGTCGTTCTGAAAGTTTTTTTCCTTCCTCTCTTTCCTTCGCAGAGGTGAGTGCGGGGAGGCGGCGGCGCGGACTCCTCCTGCCGGGCTCGGCGCGGTGCTCCCTGGGCCAGGCACCGCGGAGCCAGGGACCGCGGGGCGCTCGGGCCTGTCGCCATGGAGGGCGCCGACTTGGCCGGGAAGGTCCTCTCCACCTGGCTGACGCTGGTCCTCGGCCTCATCCTTCTGCCCTCTGCCTTCGGGGTGTCCCTGGGCATCTCCGAGATCTACATGAAGATCCTGGTGAAAACTTTAGAGGTGAGTGCCGGGGGTGGGGGGGGTTGCGGCGACCCCGCATTTCGGGGGAGCCCGGGGCGGCGGGGGCCGAGCCCTGAGTTGGGGAGAGCCGGGTCGACAATGGGAAGGGTCCAGTGTCAAGGTCAGCGGCCGGGGGACACGTGTGTGTGTGTGTGTGTGTGTGTGTGTGTGTGTGTGTGTGTGTGGGTGTGTTCGCGCGCGCGCGCGTGTTTGGGTCTCGCGTCCGCAGTGGCGCAAAGACGGCGTCTCAGCTTCCCCTGAACTGGAGGGGTCTGGGCTGAGACTACCCAGCGTCTTTATGCGCCTCTGCTCGAAGGCAAACCCGCCCCACCCGGATCTACTGTCCTGGTGGCTTTCCTGATTAGAATAAAAACGCGACCGCCGTGTATCCGCGGATTTGCTTATGTCCCTTATGCGGTGCTGCTGTCGCTTGGCTTGCCTTAGTTTTCACGTCCCGGAGGTCTCGAGGTCCTTCTGTGTACCAAGGCATCCTGTCCAGAAAGGCATCGTGTTCTACTTTATACCCGAGATAAGAGAGCGGTTGCTGTATGGCAGGAAGAAATCTGATTTTATTTTAGTGGAGGCATGGAAATTTTATCTCAGCAGCAGCACTCGAAATGCCTTTGGAAAGGTGTATTATTTGACCCCAGGCTTCTCCACACTCCTAGTTTCCAAATTCTGCAAAGCCAGGTGTTAGGTGAATGTGGGCCTTGAAGGTCTTGTCAGGCAGGGAGGGCAATGTTCATCTTTTACAGGTAAGGAAACTGAGACTCAGAGAAACAGGAGTCTTCTCTGAGAAGTGGCCCTGCCCTGCAGTGGTTAGGAGGTACACGCTCCATGCGGGTTTGCTACCAAGATCCCAGCTCTATTTTTTTTTTTTTTTTGAGTTGGTGTCTCACTCTGTCTCCCAGACTGGAGTGCAGTGGCCGCTCTCGGCCACAGCAGCCTCGACCTGCTGGGCTCCGGCGATCCTTCTGCTTCAGCCTTCCAAGTAGCTGGAACTACAGGCGCGCTACCATGCCCGGCTGATTTTTGATTTGTTGTAGAGATGAGCTCTCGCCAAGTTGCCCAGGCGGGTCTCGAACCCGCGGGCTCAGGCAATCCACTCACCTCAGCCTCCCAAAGGTGCGGGATTACAGGCTGAGCCACCGAGCCCGCCTTTTTTTTTTTTTTTTTGAGTAGGGGTCGCCCTGTGTTGCCAGGCTGGAGGACAGTGGTGTGATCATGGCTCACTACAACGTTGACCTCTGAGCTCAGGCGATCCTTGTGCCTCAGTCTCCTGAGTTCAGCTCTGTTTTTCATATGTGACTTTATGGAGCTCATCTATTTCTTGTCTCATTTCCCTCATCTGTGAAATAGGAGTCACAATAACCCTATTTTTCCATAGGGTTGTTTAGATGTGCTCCAGTGTGGCAGTCACCTTAGGTGCCACATGAGTGTTTGCTGCTATTAAAATAACAGCATGATTACTTAGATTCTAGCTTCTGATATGGATTTCCATTTTCTATTTTATTTTGTTTTGGTTGCGGGGTACAGGTGAGGATTAACTATATAAGCAGGCTGCACGCAGGTGAAGTCTGGGCTTCTAGCAGGCCCTCTCTTCCCCTGGTAGTGGACCAGGGATCCAGTGCGTTGCCACATGTCCCCTCCCTGTGCCCTCCCTCCCTCCCCTATCGGTTCCAGCGTCTGCCATCCCACACTTGTGCTCCTTTGACCAGTGATCAGGACCTGCTTATGAGTGAGAACACGTGGTCTTGTGTTTCTGTTTCTATGACAGTTCTCTTAGTATGGTCTCCGACTGCATCCATGTTGCTGCAAAGGCCATGATTTTGTTCTTTATTGGTGTCTTATACTCCATTGTCTATATTGTACCACATTTTTTTTTTTTTGAGTCAGCGTCTCACTCTGTCACCCAGGATGGAGTGTAGTGGCATGCTCATGGCTACGCAGCCTCCACCTGCTGGGCTCAGGCTATTCTTCCACCTCAGCCTTCCAAGCAGCTGGAACTACAGGTGCATGCTACGACGCCCGGCTAAGTTTTCTTGATTTATTGCAGAGACAAGGTCTCGCCAAGTTGCCCAGTCTGGTCTCAAACCCATGGGCTCAGGCAGTCCTCTCACCTCAACCTCCCAAAGTACTGAGATCATAGGCGTGCACCACCGCAACCAGCCAGCTTCACATTTTCTTTATCCAGTCTGCTTTCCATGGGCATCTGAGTTGATTCCATGTTTTTTTCTACTCTTATTTTCTGCCTGCCCTCAGGACGTGGTTTTATCTGCTCTTCTTCCTCAGCAGTTGGGTGGCTCCAGAAAAACATCTCTAAGGCATGGGACACTGGCTTCTACTTGCTAACCTTGTTTCACCCCAGGTTCTTATTGAACTTTCTTTTTGTGGCTTTCTCTGCCTAGTCTTTGAAGTTCTATTTGATTTTTCATCCTCAGCCCTCATGTTTATAAACTTATGCTGTTTCTACGTGGGAGATATGTATCAGTTTTGAACTTTCCTTACTGACTTTACATTCGGCGCTTGGTCATACACTAATCCTTCCACCTCAGCCTTCCAAGTAGCTGGAACTATAGTTGCGCCCCACCACACCCCGCTAATTTTTAAATTTACTGTAGAGACGAGATCTTGAACACCTGGGCTCAGGCAATTCTCTTGTCTCTGCCTCCCAAACTGCTAGGATTATAGGTCTGAGCCACCGTGCCTGGTCTCTCTCTCTCTCTCTCTCTCTCTCTCTCTCTCTCTCTCTCTCTCTCTCTAAGACAGGGTCTTTCTCTCTCTGCTGCCCAGACTGAAGTGCAGTGCTGTGATCCTGGCTCACTGTCCTGAGTAGCTAGGACTACAGGTGCACACCACCACGCCTGGCTAATTTTTTGATATATATATATATATATATATATATATATATATATATATATATATATATTATTTTTTTTTTGAGTTGGAGTCTCACTCCGTTGCCCAGACTAGAGTGCAGTGACCGCTCCCGGCCACTACAGCCTCGACCTGCTGGGCTCCAGCGATCCTTCCGCCTCAGCCTTCTGAGTAGCTGGAACTACAGGTGCGTGCTACCATGCCCAGCTAATTTTTTGATTTCTTGTAGAGATGAGGTTTCGCCAAGTTGCCCAGGCGGGTCTCGAACCTGCGGGCTCAGGTAATCCACTCATCTCAGCCTCCCAAGGCGCGGGATTACGGGCCGAGCCACCGAGCCTGGCTTTTTTTTTTTTGATATTTATGTAGAGATAAGGTCTTGCTATGTTGCTAGGCTGATTCTGAAATCCTGGTTCAAGATCCTCCTGACTCAGCCTCCCAAGTAGCTGGGACTACAGGTGTGCGCCACCACGGCCGGCTACTTTTAAAATTTTTTGTAGAGATAGAGTCTTGCTATGTTGCTCAGCCTGGTCTCAAACTCCTGGGCTCAAGCAGTCCTCTCACCTTGGCCTCTCAAAGTGCTGGAATTACAGATGTGAGCCACTGTGCCCTGCCAGTGTTGTGAATTTCTTTGCTGCCTCCTGCTGTTCAAATATTCTTCCCAGAGTGGATACTCCTCTTCTGCTGGCGTTCCCTCTTTCTCAGAACTGTTCTCCTGTATAGAAGTATCTTTTGGGATTTATACCTTGTGTGAGAACGGAGTGAGGCAGATCACCCACGCTGGCTTCCAGGTGCTCAGTGCTGTCTCTCCTGCTTTAGTGACTGGAAGTTCAGTGACGAGTTGTCAAGAAGGAAGGCCAGCTCTTTGCCCTCTGCCTGGCACATGACTGCACCTGATGGGATTATCTCTAGCCCAAGGTCTGACTGGTTTCCCAGGGCCCAAGTTGTAACTCTTGTCCTTCAAGAGCTGAAAGAGACTTTCAGAGATAAACTCTTTGTTCATCAAACTCTCAATAATGCCAGCTTTCTAATTTTGGTGGGAGATACCACCTAGCTTGGAACCAGGTAGGTGGTAGCATAAAGAACCGCCCTCTTGGCTAAGACTGAGTTATTAGTTCAGAGAGCTGCCACGTGTGTGTGGAATTCGACTAGGGAGTCATCGTGTGAGCTGACACTGATTTGACTTTGATTTGTTGGCGGTGGCAGCCCGGAGCCCTGTGTTTGGGAGTGTCTTCCGGAAAGAGAGCTGTGATCCCACAGTGACTTTCTGCTTTAGGTCAGGAGAGGGAAATAACGACCAGGATTTTCCATCCTTCAACTATAACCGTGTTAGATGTCTCAAAAACATTTCTGTTAGGCTGGTGATAATACAGCGGGTTGCTTTTCCGGTTCATAGGAATAATTCCCTGAAAAAATTGTGTTGATGTTTAGTATTAGAACATCTTAAGTGCTGGACAAATGCCCAGCCTTTCTGAGGTTCCATTCAAAGGCCCAGACCTCTGTCGTTCATCATTCCTTAGGAAGTTCTCAATTGATTTGATTGTTTATTTCTTTACATTTCTTTCCCAATAATATTACTGGGCTCTGATCAGAATTGGATATTTCTCAAGTTTCTTTGGTTATAATTTACATGCCACTTGAAAAAGATCATTTACAAACTGGGCAACATGTCGAGACCTCATCTCTACAAAAAATAAAAAATTCAGCCGGGCATGGTGGTAGGTACATGTAGCCCCAGCTACTTGGGAGGCTGAGATGGAAGGATTGCCTGAGCCCAGGAGGTCAAGGTTGCAGGAGCCCAGGAGGTTGTATGTTAATTCTACAACAACTGTAGCTGGGTGTGGTAGTTCATGCCTATAATCCCAGCACTTTGGGAGGCAGAGGGAAGAGGATTGCCTGAGCCCAGGGATTTGAGACCAGCCTGGGCAACATGGCAAGATCTCGTCTCTACATTTAATAAAAAAATTTGTTGGGCATGATGGCACACGCCTGTAGTTCCAGCTACTTGGAAGGCTGAGGTGGAAGGATAGCCTGAGCCCAGCAGGTTAAGACTGTGGTGGCCATGAGCATGCCACTGCACTCTAGCCTGGGTGACTACAGAGATGGACTCCACCTCACAAAAAAAAAAAAAAGGAAAAGAAAGTCTATAACAACTGTCTAAGATGGGGTCTTTTTTGACAACTTCCATTGATAGATTGGGGAATGGAGATTCAGAGGGAAAATTTGTCTGGGCGGCAGCCTGTAGCTGTCCAGTAGATGCAAGGATTTTCATTTTAATCTGAAGCCTGAGTTCTTAATCCGCCAAGATGACAACATCTGCCAAGAAAATGTTTTGTTTTGCTACAGATGGTGGCTGGCTGTTATTTGAGCAAGTCTAATAAATTGAATTTTTATACAACTTAGGCATTTTTTTCTTCTCTTGTACCCTATCTTTAGTTAATCCTTAAAATTTTTTAGTATAAAAATTGGAAGTTGTAATTGTCTAGGTGACAGTGTCACAATTTTTTTTTTTTTTTTTTTTTAGTTGGAGTCTCATTCTGTTGCCCAGGCAGGAGTGCAGTGGCACACTTATGGACACACAGCCTCTACCTGCTGGATTACTTAGAAGGCTCTTGACCATTCCGCCTCAGCCTTCTAAGTAGCTGGAATTAGGCGAGCCACCTAGCTGCTGATGCACCACCATAGCTGGCTGATTTTTTTTTTTTTTTACTTATCATAGAGACCAGGTTTCACCAAGTTGATCAGGCTGGTCTCGACCCCTCAGGCTCAGGCAGTCCTCTCGCCTTAACCTCCCAAAGTGCTGGGATTATAGGCGTGAGCCACTGTGCCCAGCCAGTGTCACAATTTTGCAAGTTTTTGACCTAAGCTTTAAAAATCAGGTTTCATACCATTTCTTTTTGGTGAATTTTGGGCAGGTTTTCTTTCCAAGAGGATATGGAAATCAAACAGAAAGCGAGCCTAATTGACGAGTGTCTTTTAGCTTGCCTTGGGAGGCAGGGAGTGGGTGGAAGAGTGGTCCTGGGAGTTGTGAGAACTATTTTCCTCCGTAGGGCCCTTCTGCTGGCAGAGCTGCCCCTTGTGCTGTCTGAGGCAGGGGTGCTCTGGGACATCAGAAAGTATTAGTCTGCCGTTGTGAGTAGGTTTACCCGATTGGCTAGAGAAGCTGGCATGGTAAAAAGAGAAATAGCTAGTTTCTAGGCGAAGCTGATGGTCTAGAAAAAAACTGACCATTTAATTAATTCGTTAATTAATTAATTAATTTTTGAGTCAGAGTCTCTGTTGCCCAGGCTGGAGTGAGGTGGCACCATCACGGCTACCACAACCTTGACCTGCTGGACTCAGGTTATCCTTCTGCCTCAGCCTCCGGAGTAGCTGGGACTATAGCTGTGCACCACTACACCTGGCTAATTATTTTTTATTTATTGTAGAGATGAGGTCTTGCTATGATGCCCAGACTGGTCTCGAACTCCTAAGCTCAGGCAATCTTCTCTTCTTGCCCTCCCACAGTGTTGGGATCACAAGTATGAGTCACCACGCCCGTCCTAAAACTGGTCATTTCAGGGGCCTAATTAGAGTGTGGGTGGTGGGGAGAGCAGGGGAAGCCATCTTTTCCACTGTGTGGTCTACTGTGTGGTGGGCACTAGGCAGATGGTCTCTTTTAATCTTTATGAACACTCTTGGTAGCGTTCCCATTTTAGAGATGACAAGTGGATACCCCAAGAGGCTTGAGTCTCTTGCCTAAGATGATTACAGCCAGGAAGTGACAGAACTGCAATTCAAAAGTACGTCTGTCATGCTGCAAAGCACAGGCATGATGTGTTCACTCTCACTGGAGAGTCAACCTCCAGAAGACAGTGGCTTTCGAGTGTAAATTCCCCTTGGTAATAAATGGTTGCTTCTCTGGCCTTAAAATGTGTTGATCTGCTGGGTGTGATGGCTCAAGCCTGTAATCCCAGCACTTTGGGAGGCGGCAGTGAGAGGATTGCCTGAGCTCAGGGGTTCGAGACCAGCCTGAACAATATGGCGAGACCTTGTCCCTACAATATATCAAAAAATTAGCCGGACGTGTTAGCACACACCTGTAGTTCCAGATACTTGGAAGGCTGAGGTGGAAGAATTGCCTGAGCCCAGAAGGTCGAGGTAGCAGTGGCCATGAGTATGCCACTGCACTACAGCCTGGATGACAGAGTGAGACTCCTACTCAAAAAAAAAAAAGTGCTGATCTCGCACACTGTGACTGCGTACTGCAGGTGAGAACTTTGAAGCTGCCATTTTAAGAGAGGTTCTGCATTCTGAGGCTTGTCTGGGGGCAGAGTGTGGGGTTCCTCTTAGCACTTCATGCTATTGGAGGAATGTCACTGTGTTAGCTCGGTAGGGCTGCCATAGCAAAGTACCATAGACAGGGCGGTTTAAACAACAGAAATTGATTCTCTCACTGGTCTGGAAACTAGAGGTTCAAGATCAGGTTGTCGGCAGTGTTGGTTTCATTCTGAGGCCTCTCTCCTGGGCTTGCAGGTGGCCGCCACCCTGCTTTGTCCTCACGGCCTTTTCTCTGTGTGGTCATGTCCCTGGTATCTATGAGGGTGTCCAAGTTTCCTTTCTTATAAAGGCACCAATCAGATGGGCTTCATCTTAACCTAATCATATAGTTAGTCACATTAGGAGGCACAGGGAGTTAGAGATTCTTTTTTTTTTTTTTTGAGTTGGAGTCTTACTCTGTCACCCAGACTAGAGTGCAGTGACCGCTCCCGGCCACTGCAGCCTCGACCTGCTGGGCTCCGGCAATCCTTCCGCCTCAGCCTTCCAAGCAGCTGGAACTACAGGCATGCGCTACCACGCCCGGCTGATTTTTTGCTTTATTGTAGAGATGAGGTCTCGCTGCCCAGGCGGGTCTCGAACCCGCGGGCTCAGGCAATCCACTCACCTCAGCCTCCCAAAGGCGCGGGATTACAGGCTGAGCCACTGAGCCCGGCTTAGAGATTCTACATTTGAATTTTGGGGGAACATAATTCAACCCATAACAGCCACAGATGATCAATATTTTTCATCAGATGAGTTTGGAATAATTGTTCTAGTCTAAGGTAACTAACGTTTTTCTAAAATATAAAACCACCTGCCCACAATAGAAAGAAGAAAGTGAGTTCCGAGATGAATGATGGTGGACTGTTTACAAAATTTATTTCAATTATGTCGTTGGTTTACTTATAAGTGTATTAGGTGCTAGAGCTTTAGGTAAAAAACTATGGAAATAAACTTTTACCTCAATTGAAAAAGATAAGTGGTTTGAGTCCAGAATCTGAGCACTAAATCAGCACGAAGATAACAGGATGCAATCAGATTAAGATGAGTCTTCTTATCATTAGTGACATGTCACTAAGAGCCAGGAAGATTAGGCCTCTATTTATAGGCTGTTTTCTAAGTGCAAATGGTATGTTCCTGTTTGGCTCTTTGGGCTGTTTGGGTAGGGGCCAGGACACGGTTAGATCAGCCTTACTCCTTGGCCTTCATGTGTGTTTTAGGTTATATATCCTCTATCAGTTATTTTCTTATTTATTTGAACATCTTTTTAGCCTGTCTGGTTAACCCTTCTGAGCCTAGTAAAAACTGAGATTTTTGCCTTGACTTTTTTTTAGATTGAAAAATATAGTTTATTTAGAAAGTAAATGAGATAGATAGAGAAGATTCACCTCCTGAAGGTAGGAGAGGAGGCCAAAGCTAGGAAAACATGACCAGGCCAGTGCTTTACAAAAACAATGGCCTGCCTTGACATGTTAATTAATCTGTGTTTTTGCCCCTTCAGGAGTGTTTATGTCTAATTATAACAATGCTGTTTACTTCTTTTTTTTTTTTTACTTTTTCCCCCTTATCTTTTTTTTTTTCAGTTGGAGTCTCACTCTGTCCTCCAGATTGGAGTGCAGTGGCCGCTCCCGGCCACCGCAGCCTCGACCTGCTGGGCTCCGGCAATCCTTCCACCTCAGCCTTCCGAGTAGCCAGAATTACAGGCGCGCTCTACTATGCCCGGCTAATTTTTGATTTATTGTAGAGATGAGGTCTCGCCAAGTTGCCCAGGCGGGTCTTGAACCCACGGGCTCAGGCAATCCACTCACCTCAGCCTCCCAAGGTGCGGGATTACAGGCTGAGCCACTGAGCCCGGCTTCCCCCTTATCTTAAAATTTTTTTTTTTTTTTTTTTGTGTTGGAGTCTCACGCTGTCGCCCAGACTGGAGTGCAGTGGCCGCTCCCGGCCACCGCAGCCTCGCCTACTAGGCTCCTGCGATCCTTCCACCTCAACCTTCCAAGTAGTCGGAATTACAGGCATGCGCTACCACGCCCGGCTGATTTTTTGATTTATTGTAGAGATGAAGTCTTGCTGCCCAGGCGGGTCTTGAACCCGCGGGCTCAGGAAATCCACTCACCTCAGCCTCCCAAAGGCGAGGGATTACAGGCTGAGCCACCGAGCCCTGCTCCCTTATCTTAAATTTATCAATTTAGTCATTGTTAGCTTCTTAAAATATAACCCTCTAGATATCCTTCTGTTTTTTTCTCTTTTGGGGGTGAAGTCTTACTCTGTTGCCCAGGCTGGAGTGCAGTGGCACACTCACGGCCACCTCAGTCTCCACCTGCTGAACTTAGGCGATCCTTCCATCTCATCTTTCCAAGTAGCTGGAACTACCTGCGTGAGCCACCACACCCGGCTAATTTTTTGATTTGCTGTAGAGACAAAGTCTTGCCAAGTTGCCTAGGCTGGTCTTGAACTCCTGGGCTCAGGCAATCCTCTTGCCTCTGCCTTCCAAAGTGCTGGGATTACAGGTGCGAGCCACCGTGCCTGGCCATAATTTCTTCTTTTCTTTTTTTTTTTTTTGAGTTGGAGTCTCACTCTGTTGCTCAGGCTGGAGTGCAGTGGCACGCTCATGGCCACCACAGCCTCAGCCTGCTGAGCTCAGGCAATGCTTCTGCCTCAACCTTCCAAGTGGCTGGAACTACAGGCGTACGCTACCACGCCTGGCTAATTTTTTGATTTATTGTAGCAATGAGGTCTCACCAAGTTGCCCTGGCTGGTCTCGAACCCCTGAGCTCAGGTAATCCTCTCGCCTCGGCCTCCCAAAGGGCTGAGATTAGAAGCTGGAGCCACCATGCCTGGTCATAATTTCTTATTTTCTAATTAGAATAAGAGCCCTTGGGATTCTCTAGAATGCTGCTAAAAAGTTCACTTGCAGTTTTGAACTATGATGCTAAATGGTAAGTAGTTTTGCAAGTGCATAAAAAATGTATAAAGAAAATTATTAAAACCCACATCTTGGCTGGGTGTGGTGGCTCGCGCCTGTAATTCCAGCACTTTGGGAGGCCAAGGCAGGAGGACTGTTTGAGCCCAGGAATTTAACATAGCAAGACCCCATCTCAAAAGAAAAAAAATCACGTCTTGATATATTTCTTTTTATGCCCACGTACATTCAAAGCAAAGTGAGAGATGTTTTTCCAGTCTTAATTCTCTCAAACCTGTTTTTTGTCTGCATGTTCTTCCAGGGAGATATCACCCACACCCATGGTGATGCCACATAAACATAGCTCGTCTAAGCTCTTCAACACATATTAGATACTTAGCAAACGCTTGTGAAGGTGAATTGTACAAAAAATGGAAGTTAAAGGAAGACTACACAGTCGTTGTCCAAGTGCCAACCTGCAGTCTTCGTCTTCTCTGGCCATTTTGCAGTTCCTGACACTGCTGACCTCTTCTGTTTTCCTGAACCTCTGTCCTTGGCCTCCACCTCACCCTTCCCTGGATCTCCTTCCACCTTGTCAATCATGTTATCGGGTTGATGCATAAGGTCATAGTGTTTTTTTTTCGCTTGCCCATGGAATGCAGATGTCACACGATGGCTGACTGGTCACAGTTCATCCCATTTGCCAGTTCTTGGGCTGATTGATGCAGACCATTGTGGATTAAAGTGCTTAAACATTCTTCAAAGCCCAGTGGTCTTTCTGAACGTGGAGAATCACTCAGTTCAATGTGGCCCTCTTTGAAACGGCAAAACTGTCTTCTTTTTTTTTTTTTTTGTTGAGTTGGCGTCTCACTCTGTCGCCCAGATTGGAGTGCAGTGGCCGTTCCTGGCCACCGCAGCCTCGACCTGCTGGGCTCCAGCGATCCTTCTGCCTCAGCCTTCCGAGTAGACGGAATTACAGGCGCGTGCTACCACGCCCGGCTAATTTTCTGATTTATTGTAGAGATGAAGTCTCGCCTGCCCAGGCGGGTCTCGAACCCACGGGCTAAGGCAATCCACTCACCTCAGCCTCCCAAAGGCGCGGGATTACAGGCTGAGCCACCAAGCCCGGCTGCAAAACCGTCTTCTTGTCGTGCTTCCCTGATGGCATTCTCCGCACACATGGCACAAATGTCACGTGCCATCTCTGCTGCCTTGACTCCTTCCTCTGTTAAACAGAAGATGCTGGAAGTGCTCATTTTTTTCCACTGTACACTCCATCTTTAGCCCACAAATAGCACCGACTTGCTTCGGATCTGCAAAATGCAAGGTGTATTTACAAGCACAGGATTGTCACTCCATATGGCACATGACAAATGATTAACAAGCTCCCAGTTCTGCAGTGTTGCCATGCCCAAAACAAATGCTACCAACTTATACATCAGCCTGATATTTTGGGGTAGCTCTTATGTCATTCCCTTCCCTCCGCTCCCACCCCCAGTTCGTTTTTATCTGCATGGTCTTCCATGGTGATGCCACACAAACACAGCTCTGCATTTTCCTTATGCATCTTCACAGGCAAGTCACTGGGTGGACAGAGGATTTTTTAAATTAAGATTTTTACCACATCCTTTCCTGCTTTCCATGTCTGGGTTTCCACTTTCTGCAAGCTTCTTTTTTTTGAGTAGGAGTCTCACTCTGTTGCCCAGGCTGGAGTGCAGTGACAGGATCTACTGTTTCAACCTGCTGGGCTCAGGTGATCCTTCTGCCTCAGGCTTCCAAGTTGCTGGAACCACAAGTGTGCACCACCACACCCGGCTAATTTTTTTGACTTATTGTAGCGACAAGGTCTCATCAAGTTGCCCAGCCTGGTCTTGAACCTGTAGACTCAGACAGTCCTCTTGCCTCTGCCTCCCAAAGTGCTGAGATTACTGGCATGAGCCACTGTGCCAAGCTAGAAAGCTTCTTTCTGATGGCTCTTTGAGTGTGCCTTGCGCCTGAATGCCTAATTTGTTTTGAAAATAATTGTTATATTTTATGCCCTATTTTAGGTCTTTACATGTGTTCTCTTGTTTAATTCTGACAGCATCTCTATGGGATAGGAGCTATTATCCTCATTTGATAAACGAAAAAATTGAGGCCTACAGGGATTAAGTAATTTCAAAGTTTGACATCCTTTTTTAAATCTTTATCTTAGATTCAGAGGGTACACACTGTTCCATGGATATATTTGGAGTGGTGAGGATTGGGTCTCAGGTGGCCCATTCCCCAGATAGTAAACATTGTGCCCTGTAGGTAGTTCCTGTACCCTAGGCTCCCTCCCCACCATCCTTCTTTTTGGGGTCCCAGTGTCTGTTATTTCCATCCTTGTGGCCATGTATGAGTCCCATGTATGAGTGAGAACATGCAGTGTTTGGTTTTCTGTTTCTGAGTCAGTTAGTTCACTTAGGATGATGATCTCCAGCTCCATCCATGTTGCTGCAAAGGGCATGATTTCATTCTTTTTTATGACTGTGTAGTATTCCATGGTGTAGATACAACACATTTTCTTTATCCAGTCAATGGTTAGTGGGCACTTAGGTTGGTTCCATGATGCTGCTATTGTGAAGAGAGCTGTGGTGAACAAACCCAGACAGTCTTTTTTTTTTAGAGTTAGTCTCACTGTCACCCAGGTTGGAGTGCACTGGCACACTCACGGCCACCACAGCTTCAACCTGCTGGGTTCAGGTCATCCTTCCGCCTCAGCCTTCCAAGTGGGTGGAACTGTAGGCACGTGCTACCACGCCCGGCTAATTTTTGATTTATTGTAGAGATGCGGTCTCGCCAAGTTGCCCAAGCTGGTTCCGAACACTGGGCTCAAGCAATCCTCTTGCCTCTGTCTCCAAAAGTACTGGGATTACAGGCTTCATCCACCGTGCCCTGCTACCCAGTCTTGATACTACAACTGGTCTTGCCCACCAGCTTAATGGACTTTACAAGGAGTAATTTACTGGGACACAGATGCGTGAGGAGATTTAAAAGGGGGAAATGTTGTCCTTTCCTCATTCCGTTAGGGCATTTGTGTAACTAATGTCAAAGAACACCTGGGACTTAGAATACTGCTACATCAGAGCTTCACTGCGGTGTCTCTTTAATTCAAATACTGCCAGTATCTGATATTTAATTTCACTTCCGTATAATCGTGGTTTAAGTATTTTACATTGTGTCTGTGGGACGGTTTACATGCATACTTCTTGTTTTTTTGAACAGTGGGCTACAATACGAATTGAAAAGGGAGCCCCAAAGGAGTCGGTCCTTAAAAACTCTGCATCTGTTGGTAAGTCTTCCCGTCCATTATGAAATAATGGAATTAGCTGCGTTCATTTACACCTACCCATGTTGAGCTTGAAATATGCAGAAAGCAGGGCATTCTTTTATATTTATGTTTTTATTATTTTTATTTGTTTTTAAACAGTGTGTTCTTTTATTTTTATTATTATTTTTTGAGCAGTGCATCCTGTGGGCTTTGGGTCTTTCGTAATTGTCCTTAATGCAGAACAGCAGCTGCCCAAGTTTCTGCTGTAAAGGTGGTGCCATGTGTTCGCTGGCCTCTGTGTTCCCTGGGGTGCTGTTTTCCTCCCTCAGGTCGTGCGTTTGAAGATGGCTGCTCATGGTTTTCAAGATGGAGACCATGGCCAAAAAAAAAAAGGGGGCGAATTGGACTATGTGAGAGCTAACTCCTATTACTGAGGTTTCATTAACACCTTATTCTAACTTCTCTTTTTTGTTTGTTTGAGTTGGAGTCTCACTCTGTCACCCAGGCTGGAGGGCAGTGGCATGCTCACGGCCAGCGTAGCCTTGACCTGCTAGGCTCAGGCAATTCTTCTGCCTCAGCCTTCCAAGTAGCTGGAATTACAGGCGTGTGCTACCACGCCTGGTTAATTTTTTGATTTATTGTAGAGATGAGGACTTGCCAAATTGCCCAGGCCGGTCTTGAACCCCAAGTTCTGGCAATCCTCTTGCCTCAGCCACCCAAAGTACTAGGATTACAGGGGTGAGCCTCTGCGCCTGGCTTATTCTAGCTTCTAACTATGGTTTTCAAAGTATATTCCTCAAAATACTCTTTCCTGCTAAAAGCTAATTGGTCATATATGAAATAAAAACAAAATGTCCCGGTGAAATAAGCTGAGAATCCTCACATACCAGACTGTTCTTTTTGAAAGCACTATTGCATAGTGGTGAAGGCTCAGAACAGTCCTGCAATAAAGAAACATGCTTAATTTTATGTAACTTAGTGTTTCCTAAGTTTATTTTACCAGGACTCCCTTTTTCCATGTGACACTTGTTACCGTCTGCTAGAAGTGAGCTCACAAACTAACACGCTGACAGATCCCTGCCTCTGTTTGTGTGCCTCGCCTTTGTCTGAATAAACCCTTTCACTCGGGGTGATAAGTTTAAGGAAGACATGGGGTTAAACAAGACATGGGGTTCATAGGAGAGTAGAAGTCTTCAACTCCTGGCCTAAAGTGATCCTCCCTGCTCAGCTTCCCAAAAAGTTGAGATTATAGGTGTGAGCCTCCGTGCCTCGCCCAGGGAGCAGAATTCTATGGGAGTGATGGCTGTGTAATAGGGAGGAAATAAATAAATCACTAGATTTTATTAAAAACCTAAGCCTTTTCATGTTTTTCAAAAGTAATGTAGAAATAATTTTGCACCCATCTGATTAGAATTAAAAATGGTCAACTCTCAAGTATTTCTCTGGAAGGAATTTATCTTCTGGAGGTTTTTCTTTAAAAAAAATGGTGGAAATCATATACTAGAATGAGTTTTGGAAATAATAAGAGTATTTGACTGAAAACATCTGAGGATTTTTAGTGTAACTGGATTATTGTCTTCAAATGATGGAAGCAACTAGTAGAGCTTCGTGGCGCATGCTGGAACACCACAGTGTTAGCTCCAGCAATGTTTTTTACCAAGGTTGGATATCTTTGGCTATGCTTGAATCTCTCTCTCTCTCTTTTTTTTTTTTTTTTTTTTGAGTTGGAGTCTCACTCTGTTGCCCAGGCTGGAGTGCAGTGGCATGCTCACAGCTACTATAGCCTCGACCTGCTTGGCTCAGGCGATCTTTCCACCTCAGCCTTTCAAGTAGTTGGAAGTACAGGTGTGCGCTACCATGACTGGCTAATTTTTTGATTTATTGTAGAGATGAGATCCTACCAAATTGTCCAGGCTGGTCTCAGAGATGTGAGCTCAGATAATCCTCTTACCTCGGCCTCCCAAAGTGCTGGAATTATAGGCGTCAGCCACCGTGGCTGGCCTTGATTCCCTTTTTATTGCCAGATATTTTCTGTCATACACAGCAGATCTACACCTAAAAAAAAATTCTGGGTACGTTTATAAACGTGTGTCCTTATGATTTAAGGAAAGAACAAACCTTGTTGCTGGTTTTCTGTTGCACTTGGTGAGACTTTGGGCTGTCATTGATCTTGAGTGAAAATCTATGGGCCATATAGATTGAGGTGGTTGTGGTGATGTCTTAGGCCATGAATTTAAAAGGATACAAGGTGTTTCATTTTGGTAGGTAAAGGAGATTAAAAAAAAAAATAACTTGCCAAGGGCAGTGGCTCACGCCTGTAATCCCAGCACTTTGTGAAGCAGAGGTGAGAGGATTGCCTGAGCCCACATGTTTGAGACCAGCCTGGGCAACATGGCGAGACATCATCTCTACAATAAATCAAAAAATTATCTGGGAGTGGTGGTGCATGCCTGTAGTTTCAGCTACTTGGAAAACTGAAGCGGTACTTGGAAAACTGAAGAGGAAGGATTGCCTGAACCCAACAGGTCAAGGCTACAGTGGCCATGAGTGTGCCACTGCACTCCAGCCTGGGCAACAGAGTGAAACTCCTACTCAAAAAAAAAAAAAACAAAAACAAAATCACTAGAGGAGGGTGTCCAGTAACACGAGTTTAGGTTTTTATTTTTCACCTATATAGAAGTGAGAACTTTCTGAATATGCTGTTATTTTAGAGACAGAGACTTGCTCTGTTGCTCACGCTGAAAGGTGGCACAGTGATAGCTGACTGCAGCCTCCATCCCCTGGGCTTGAGCAGTCCGCCTGCCCCAGCCTCCCAAGTTGCTAGGACTACAGGTTTGCCACTATACCTGGCTAAAGGTTATTATTTTTATTATAATTTTTGTCATATATCTTCCTTTTCTATTTTTGGGCTTTGTCTTTTCCATGGTATCTCCAGGAAAGAGTACATGTGAACAGGAGGAGAAAATATGCATCTTAATAGTTTAGAGTAAGGCTGATGCCTGCACTTTGTCAGATATCATTTAGAGTGGCTGCTTCTCCTCTTAGCCTGTGAAATTGGGAATTGACTCTCACAGTTCCTGGGTAGCAGCATGTAGGGTTGACATGAAGTCCAAAGATGATTGACACATGGTCCCTATGGGGAGACAGGTGTCCGACAGACCACTGTGATCCACACTGAAATAGGTGCATCAGTGAATGACCTTGTGAGATCTAATTCAGGCTCTGATATGTACTTCATTTGTTTCTGCTGGTCAGCATAGGAGTTTTGACCTGCTCAGTTTCCGACCTGGACTGGTTCACCCCTCCTTAGGCAACCTGGTGGTCCCCTGCTCCCGGGGGGGTCACCATATTGATGACAAACTTAGTGGGGGCGTCTGATTGGCATAGCGCACCACAGCCCAGAACTCCTGGGCTCAAGTGCTCCTCCTGCCTCAGCCTCTTGAATCTCTGAAACTACAGGATGCACCACTGCACCTGCCTTTTGTCTGTGCTGATCCTGCAACTGTACTTGGTGTGCACCTCTGCTCCCATCCCAACTCCATGCTCAGTAGCTGGGACTTAACGGGGTATGTACCCTGTTGATGTGTGCTGGTATTGGAGTCACTAGAGACGTCATGTCACAACCCTAGACAGATTGATAGAGGGTGATGAAATACTGATCACTGGTGCGCTTGGCTAGTGCAATCTTTGGTCATCGTGTTCCTCTGCCACCGCCACTGACAGCATGAGACATTCTGGAGCCAGTCAGAGTTAGGCGAGGGTCACAGGCCGGCCGAGGGTCCCAGGAGTGGGAATACAATTCTGAGATGTCTCTGAATGATCTAGTCTTGAGAATACTTTCAGGGTAGCCGAGAGGGAGAAATTAGCTCCACAGGGAAAATAGTTATGATGTTTCTTTTCTTTTTTTTTTTTGAGTTGGAGTCTCACTCTGTCACCCAGACTCTGTCACGCACTCTGTCACTGCTCCCGGCCACCGCAGCCTCGACCTGCTGGGCTCTGGCGATCCTTCTGCCTCAGCCTTCCAAGTAGCTGGAACTACAGGCGCGTTCTACTACGCTCGGCTAATTTTTGATTTATTGTAGAGATGAGGTCTCGCCAAGTTGCCTGGGTGGGTCTCGAACCCTCAAGCTCAGGCAATTCACTCACCTCAGCCCCCAAGGCACGGGATTACAGGCTGAGCCACTGAGCCCGGATGATGTTTATTTTCTACACCAAAAAAAAATTCCTTCTGCTGCTCTTTTGCTTGGTGAAACATAATTTTTGAAATGCATTTCAAGTCTCCCAGGCATATCCCTCTTGCTTTGTGTTTCTCATGCGCTGTGATTGAACAAGTCAACTGAAAGCTGAGCCTGGGGAAATGTTATCGTTGTGGTTAAATAATTATCCTCTGTCTCTAGCCGTGTTATACTGTGTTATAATGTCTTTATTTATAAACTGTCTGCTCTGGAACAAATAGGTGACAGAAAAATAGCCATTTATTTATTTATTAATTAATTATTTTGGGTCAGGGTCTCACTCTGTTGCCCAGGCTGGAGGCAGTGACCTGGCCACTGCAGCCTAGACCTCCTGGGCTCAGATGATCCTTTCGCCTTGGCCTCTCTGGTAGCTGGGACTATAGGCGTGTGCCGCCATGCCTGGCTAGTTTTTTAAATGTTTTTGTAGAGATAGGGTCTCACTATGCGGCTCAGACTGGTCTCAAACACCTGAGCTCACCACTTTGGCCTCCCAAAGCACTGGGATTACAGGTGTGAACCACTGTGCCCAGCTAAAAACTGTCTAATTTATTGACCCTCAGATTATGAGTAGACTCTCATGAGGAAGTTCTGTCATTGCACCTTCGTTTTCTAGATTTACAGACATTTCCTCATTGTTAGCGCAAAGGTGAAGGCAAAACCTTTTCCCCCTTCAGGTCTCTGATATGTGCTGCATTTGATTCTGCTGATCAGCACGGTGTTATACTGAGCATTGAACTCTGGTGGAGAATAGAGTTTCCCTTCCAGCCTGGTTGTGTTTGCTGGGAGTAGGTGTGCTGGAGCCACAGCACAGAGAGGGTTAAATCACCAAAGAGGAGGATGATGTCTCGTTGGCTTCTGTCAGCTGCGACTTCGCCACCCCAGCCACAGGACAAGTGGGTCTCCCCGGACCCGGTGCTCATCTGACTGGAGTAGAATGAGCTCTTAGCCATTTTGTTTTAGCCTGTTGTCAATAGTTTGAGGAGCCACTTGACTTCTGTTTTTTTTTTTTTTTTTGAGTTGAATCTCACTCTGTCACCCAGGCTCCAGTGCAGTGGCACACTCATGGCCACCACAGCCTTGACCTGCTGGGCTCCGGCGATCCTTCCGCCTCAGCCTTCCAAGTAGCTGGAATTACAGGCATGCGCTACCGTGCCCGGCTGATTTTTTTATTTATTGTAGAGATGAGGTCTCGCTGCCCAGGTGGGTCTCGAACCCATGGGCTCAGGCAACCTACTCACCTCAGCCTCCCAAAGGCGTGAGATTATAGGCTGAGCCACCGAACCTGGCTTCACTTGACTCTTAAGAGCCGTCGGCTTCACTCTTTGGCTACCGACTGATTTCTAGGTTCTGTCAATGCTGTTGCGTTTGAGTCAGTTCATAGTTTTGACTGTAATTAATCTATATAATTAATTATGTAATTTTAATGACTCCAGATGAATTCCACTCTGATTGCATTATGGTACCAAGACATTTTGAATGCTGACCAACCCAGAGTCGACAAGCATGAACAGAGGCCTGTGTGTACCCAAGAGTGAGTCATGAACAATCTACATTTGAGGAGGCTGGGCCTCGCTGTTCTAGCCTTGTTCCCTCAGAGGGTGTTGCTGGTCTGACTCAGCATTGCCAGCAACAGTGGGCGTGCGGCCTCCACGGTGCCCTGCTCCAGTGGGCACCGCACACGCATGCTGTGGGTCTCACGGCCTGCTGTTAGGATAGCCCCTGGCTAAATTTCTCTTCTTTTTTGCTTCTCATGTCCCCCAACTCCTGCCTCAGCTCATCCACGCACTCAAAAAGAACGGGATGCTAATGTAGAACTTCTGTCCTTGTGATGATTCCGAGAGAATTCAGGTTCTCTTCTGTGTCCCTCCACTTTAACTTTTGGAATTCTTTCTGTGAGTCTGTTGACCAGCCATATTGATATCTTATACACAGGTCACACCAACATTAATAAAACCTTTTACATTCACACAAAATGTGGGATAATATTTTGTGACAAATTTGGAGACTATAAAGTTGGGTGTGATGGAGCATGACTGGAGTTCCAGCTACTCAGGCAGCTGAGGAAGGTGGAAAGATCGGGAGTTTAAGCTGTCTGAGCAAAATAAGTGAGACTCCCTACCTTATCTCAAAAAACAACAACAAAAAAAGAAATTTTGAGAAATATTGTTTTTCACCTGCTGGGCTCAGGTGATCCTTCCATCTCAGCCTTTCAAGTAGCTGGAACCACAGGCACACACTGTCACTTCCAGCTAATTTCTTTATATATTGTAGAGACAAGGTCTTGCCAAGTTGCCCAGGCTGATCTTGAACCCCTGGATTCAGGCAATCCTTTCGCTTTGGCCTCCCAAAGTGCTGGAGCCACTGGCATGAGCCTCTGCGCCCAACTTCTGTATTTATTTTACACTAAGCAGGCTGTTCTTTTTTTTTTTTTTTTTTTTTGAGTTGGAGTCTCACTCCGTCGCCCAGGCTATAGTGCAGTGGCATGATCATGGCCACCACAGCCTCGACCTGCTGGGCTCAGGTGATTCTTCCGCCTCAGCCTTCCAAGTAGCCAGAACTACAGGTACATGCTACCATGCCCAGCTAATTTTTGATTTATTGTAGAGAGGAGGTCTCGCCAAGTTGCCTGGACTGGTCTTGAACCCATGGGCTTAGACAATCTACTCGCCTTGGCCTCCCAAAGTGCTGGGATTACAGGCTGAGCCACCGAGACTGGCCAAAAATTATTACTTAATATTAATAATAGCAAGTGATTCTGAGAAAACTCATGGGAATACCATACAGTTTAACTCTTATATCTTTATATAGCTCTGGCAAAGGCAAAGGTTTGATTCTTGTGTTTACTGGAGAACCATCCAGTTAGCCATTTGTATTTCTATTACATGCAGTATAATGAAAATTTAGTTCAATCACTTTGGAGCACAATTTGGCAATATCTAGCAAAGTCAAAGATCAGAAAATTATGCTATAGTCCTACAATTCCTCTTCTAAAATATTGACCTCCCCAAACTCTTAGTATGTGTATATTAGGTGACATGTGATGAGTGTACACAATTAGTGAAAATGTAGAGATAACCCAGCCACCTGTCAGGAGAAAAATTAATATGTAAGTTGGTTTATTTATACTATGCCTTGGGTCAAAATGAATTAACTGGGTTTACATGGACAGAACAAAGCAGATAAATTTCAAACCATGTTGAGAGAAGATAAAATGTATAGTATAACATTTATTTAAAATTCAGTACCATAGATAGATGCTATATATTTACATAAACATATGTAGATAACTATAAAGTATGTACATATATGATATATGCTATAGATGAGTGGTTATCTTCTAGGAGGGAGGGACAAGGTAGTGAGATGGGGCTTTAATGTATCTACAATTTTTTTTCTTTTAGAATATCTGAGGCAAATATGACAATGGATATCCTTTTGCCTTTGTTAAACTTTTACTTTTTTTTCTTTTTTGAGTTGGAGTCTCACTCTGTCCTCCAGGCTGGAGTGCAGTGGCACACTCATAGCCACCGCAGCCTCAATCTGCTGGGCTCAGGCGATCCTTCCACCTCAACTTTCCAAGTAGCTGAAACTATAGGCATGCTCTCCCATGCCAAGCTAATTTTTTGATTTATTGTAGAGAGGAGGTCTCACCAAGTTGCCCAGGCTGGTCTTGAATCCCTGGACTCGGGCAATCCTCTCGCCTCCACCTCCCAAGTGCTGGGATTATAGACGTGAGCCACTGCGCCTGGCTTAAACTTATATTTCCACCATAAAAAATTAAAAACCCCAGCCAAATCAAATATCCATAATCATTCAGCTAATCTTTATTCTGACCAATGGAACTAGTTTTGTATGGATGAAACATAGGTACCTGTCTCGGGGTTTGTGATTTGCTGGTGACCTGCTCTAAGACACGCTTCCACTCCGCCTGGCTGGTGCCTGGAATCTCAGCTTCAACCTCAGGAACAGAGGAGTTTTTCATAAAAGTATAGTATGTCTTAGAGCTGGTTTTCTCAACCTTGGCCCTGCTGAAATTTTGGACTGGAAAATTCTGTGTTGCAGGGAACATCCTGTACAATGTGAGATGCTTAGTAGCATCTACCCAATGAGATGACAGTAGCATACTCCCATGGTGACAGCCAGCCATGTCTGCAGACATTGCCCAATGTCCCTTGGGTGTAATCCTCCTTGTGAGGAGTTGCTCTTAGAGAGTAATGCATTCATCTGTTGGTCATGACTTATCAGCATGATTTTAGTTTTCTTTTTTCTTTTTTTTTTTTGGAGTCAGAGTCTAGCTGGGCATGGTGGCAGACTCATGGCCACCGCAGCCTCCACCTGCTGGACTCAGGGGATCCTTCCACTTCAGCCTTCCAAGAAGCTGGTGCCACAGGTGCATGCCACCATGCCCAGCTAATTTTTTTTTTTTTTGAGTTGGTGTCTCACTCAGTTACCCAGACTGGAGTGCAGTGGCCGCTCCCAGCCACCGCAACCTCGACCTGCTGGGCTCCGGCGATCCTTCTGCCTCAGCCTTCCGAGTAGCCGGAATTACAGGCATGCGCTGCCATGCCCGGTTGATTGTTTTTTTTTGATTTATTGTAGGGATGAGGTCTCGCTGCCCAGTCGGGTCTCGAACCTGCGGGCTCAGGCAATACACTCATCTCAGCCTCCCAAAGGCACGGAATTACAGGCTGAGCCACCGAGCCCGGCCCAGCTAATTTTTTGATTTATGGTGGAGACGCGGTCTCACCATGTTGCTCTGGCTGGTCTCAAACCCCTGATCTCATGCAATCCTCTCGCCTGTGCCTCCCAAAGTGCTGAGATTACAGGTGTGAGTCACCGCGCCTGGCTCACCAAAGTTTTTATCTGGACATTTTGAGAAGGCTGCATCTGGTTCTTCCACCATGACAATGTACCTGCCCACACTGCGCTGGAGTGTTAAGCAGTTTTTAACCAAAAAGCCATGACCCCTATGCCCCACCCTTCCTATTTACCCGGTCCCACCCCAAGTGACTTCTTTTGTTTCCCCTATGAAAACAGTAAAGGGAAACATTTTGCCGATGTGAAAGAGATGAAGCAAAACATGGCACAAGCACTAAAAGGCATCAAAATTGATGAGTTCAAAAACTGGTTTAAGCAGTGGAAAAAGCATCTTGATAGCTGTGTTGCATCAGATGGAGAGGACTTGGAGGGTGACTGAAGTTTAAACATGTAAGAATAGGTAGCAATGTTTTATAAGTAAATTTGGCTTTTTTGGGTCCCCCTCGCTCATTGCCTGTTTTTTGGGGGGGAGCTTTACTTTAAAGTGAATTAGAGACTTGCACATAATGCTGTGCTTGTTATGGACCGAATGTCTGTGTTCCTACAAAGTTGATACACTGAAACCCTAACACCCAACTTGATGGTATTAGGTAGGATGGAGCCATGATGAATGGAATTAGTGCCCTTATTAACAGAGACCCCTGAGAACTCTCCAGTCCCCTTCCATCTGTGAGGACACAGCAAGAAGACAACCTTCCGGAAGCCAGCGAGGGAGTTCTCACTGGAACCTGGCTGGGCAAGCCACCAGATCTTGGATTTCAGCTTCTAGAACTGTGAGAACGTCCATTCTGCTGTTTGTAAGCTACCAGGTCTGTGGTACTCTGTTTAGTAGCCTGCACTGCTGAAGGCACTGCTCGAACCCTCTGAAAGTAACTGGATGACTTGGCATTGAACTCTGACCAAGGATGAGTGAGCAGGGTGGAGTGGTTCTGACCAGAAAGAAGGTCAAAGGTCAGCTCAGAGTCAAGGTCTTGGAAATGCCTTATGAAGTGGTGAGTGGGAAGAGAGTGACTCAAGCCCCGAATCATGGGAAGGAAGGCTCCCATCCTAAGAGACCAGTTGGGAAGTTTAGAAAACGTACTCTGTATTACCTTTTAGATTGTTTTTCTTTTCATATAGCAGAACATAGTGGATGGTGTCCCTGTGTCTTACCCTATTTTCAGTGATATTGGCTATTATTATTATTTTTAATAGAGACAGAGTCATACTATGTTGCCCAGGCTGGTCTTGAACTCCTGAGCAATCCTCTCACCTCAGCCTCCCATAGTACGGAGATTACAGGTGTGAGCCATCACGCCCAACCTAGTTTTTTTTTTTCTGAGTTGGAGTCTCACTCTGTCACCCAGGCTGGAGTGCAGTGGCATGCTCACAGCCACTGCAGCCTCAGCCTACTGGGCTCAGGCAATCCTTTTGCCTCAGCCTCCCAAATAGCTGGAACTACAGGCATGTGTCATCATGTTGACCAACCTGGGCAATATAATGAGACCGCATCTCTACAAAAGAACCAAAAATTTTGCTGGATGTAGTGGCGTGCGCCTCTGGTCTCAGCTACTTGGGAGGTTGAGGTAGAAGGACCACATGAGCACAGAAGGTTGAGGCTGTGGTGAGCTGTGATTGTGCCACTGCACCCCAGCCTG
The DNA here is from genome assembly GCA_027257055.1 of Cephalopachus bancanus. NCBI lineage: Eukaryota > Metazoa > Chordata > Mammalia > Primates > Tarsiidae > Cephalopachus > Cephalopachus bancanus. The sequence goes on from JAPVLO010000234.1 coordinate 50,514, forward strand.
GGTGACAGAGTGAGACTCTGACTCAAGGCCCCCTCCCCCAAATCCTTCAAAGGTTCTCTACTTTGTTTTTATTTTGTAGGCAGGAACCTATCAATAGTAATAATAATCACCACCATTTTGTTAAACATTGACCCTACTGTGTCCCTATTATTTCTGAGGGAAGTTTGGTTAATCCTCGACTAAATGTGAGGAAACTGAGTGGGGAAGGTCGAGTCCCTTGTTCCATGTCTAGTGTGGTGACAGGCAGCCGGAGAGTCTCTCTGTGTGCTCTGCTCAAAACTGTTGTCACCCCTTCCTGCTCTGTACCCAGCCTTCCTTGCCAGCTCTTCCCGTTGATGCCTTCTAATTCTCCCTGGGATGGTTATGGTGACTCATGCAAACGTAAACCCCTCTGCTGGGTGTTGGCTTTGCTGCTGTGACCTCAGAAGAGTTATACCAGTAAGTCCCCTACATATGAATGAGTTCTGTTCTGAGACTGTGTTTGTAAGTCCAACAAAGTTAGCCCGGGTACCCAAACACAATCAGCTATATCACTGCTACCTTTACATTTACTTCTGGATAACCTGGGCTTGAAATAAAGATACTGTACTCTATACAGTGCTGTACAGTATACAAAAGCACAGCCACTTGTAGAGGATGCTTGCCCATTGACAGTTTATGCCAGACACATAAACTTACTCACATGGTTGGACATGCGAATGCACGTTGGCGTCTTTGAAAGTTCACAACTTGAAGGATTGCATGTAGGGGACTTACCATCTTTGATTTCTGTCCCTCTTTTCCTTTCCTAGCACATCGTTCTGAAACCCTTGGAATCTCTCAAGTGTTAAGTGATATAGTGACTTTTTGTATGCTAACGAGATGACTGTTCTTTGGCCAGGTCCTGGAGAGCCTCTGGGTGGGGCATGATTGCCAGGGGGTGATACTGTCTTGTGATAAAAGGGTTTGAACTTTCAGTCTCCAATGGCCAGTGACGTAACCTAACCAGTCCTACCTATGCAATGAAGGCTCCATGAAGACCAAAGAAGACTGTGTTCAGAGCTTTCAGGTTGTGAACACAGCCAGGTACCTGAGAGAGGTGGACCTCAGCCCCCTGGGACCAGAGGCTTCTGAACTTGGGACCCTTCTGACTCTGCCTTGTGTACTTCTTCATCTGGCTGTTCATTTGTGAATATATATATATATATATAGAGAGAGAGAGAGAGTCAGAGTCTCACTCTGTTGCCTAGGCTGGAGTGCAGTGGCACACTCACAGCCACAACAGCCTCGACCTACTGGGCTCAGGTGATCCTTCTGCCTCAGCTTTCCAAGTAGCTGGAACTACAGGTGTGCGCCACTGCGCCCGGCAAATTTTTTGATTTATTGTAGAGATGAGGTTTCGCCAAGTTGCCCAGGCTGGTCTTGAACCCATGGGCTCAGGCAATCCCCTTGCCTCAGCCTCCCAAAGTGCTAGGCGTGAGCCACCGTGCCTGGCCTATTTGTATATTTTTAAGTGTTCTTTATAAATAATCAGCAATAGTAAGTTAAGTGTTTCGGAGTTTGATGAGCTATTCTAGCAAGTGATTGAACCGAGGAAGGAGTTGAGGGAACTCCCAATTTATAGCCAGTTGGGCAGAAGTTCTGGAGGCCTGGACTTGTGATTGGCACCCGAAGCGGGGCATACTTGTGTAACTGAGCTCTTAACTTGTGGTGTCTGACTCTTAACTCCAGGTAGTGTCAGAACGGAATTGAATTGTAGGCCATCCAGCTTGTGTTGGAGAATTGGTTGGCATGGGAGAAGACCCAAACATCTGGGGTCCCGGAAGTATTCTGTGTTCTGGTGAGAGTGTAGTAGAAGAAAACAGTCAGTTTGTTTCCTGTTATAGTCACTTACCAGGAAATTCATATGGTTCCACCTCACATCATCAACATTTTTTAAGAAACAAATATATTAAGAATGTTTAGAACCGGGTAAGATGACTTACGCCTGTAATCCCAGCACTCTGGGAGGCCGATGCAGGATTGCTTGAACCCAGGAGTTCGAGACCAGTCTAGCCAACACAGCAAGACCTTGCTCTACAAAAAATAAAAAAAATTATCCGGGTGTGGTGGTGTGTGTCTGTAGTCCCAGCTATTTGGGACACTGAGCTCATGAGGTCAAGGCTGCAGTTGAGCCATGAGTATGCCACTGTACTCCAGCCTGGGCAACAGAGTGAGACTCCTCACAAGACAACAAAACAAAACAAAACAAACCGGAATATTTAGCATTGTAATCAAAGATACCCTACATAAATGTCAAACCATAAGGCTGACATTTTAAGTGAATTGATGGTTCATTTGACAATGGAATTTTATGAGTGCTTCTGTTCTGTGGGATTTCTTGTTTAATCAGATTAGTTATGTCCAGATCAACAGAGTTAATGTGGGCTGTTGGCCAAGATGTGGGTCAACAGTGTATTCAGCGGGCCGTTAGAATGCTAGTTGTTGAGATGGAATCTCTTCCTGTTCTTCCCGGTGCCTTCTGGTTTTTCTATCGTATTGGCTGACAGCCAATGATGGTGTTGACACCACAACTCTGCTTCCATGCCCATTTATGCTTCAAAACACAGAATTAATTCCATGGTTAATATTTATATGTGGGGTTAAAATCTTTCCATGTTATGATCAGCACTGATTATTTTGTAAGTTTTTGGAGAACTATTGGAGTATATGATGATGAACAAGGGAATAGATTTTCTCATCCACCTTTATCAAGAGAAAAGGTAAATTTCTAATACTTCTAGCTTAGGACTTGTCATAGGCTGTTCAGGCTTCTGTAACAAAATACCACAGAGTGGGTGGCTTATAGACTAAAGAAATTTATTTCTCACTCTCTGGAGACTGGGAGGTCTAAGATCAAGGCCCTCCTTCCTGGTTCGTAGAGGGCCTTTTGTTGTAACCTCACTTGATGGGAGGAGTGAGGGATCTTTCTGGGACCTCTCTGGTAATGGTGTTGATATCATTCACGAGGACTCTACCCACATGGCCTAATTACCTCCCAAAGGCTCCACCTCTGATCACCTCACACTAGGGGTCAGGTTTCCACAGATGAATTTTGGGGGAACACGAATACACAGTCTGTGGCAGTGCTGTTAACTTAGTCTTGATCACTAGCAGAAAATTACCCAGAATAAAAAAGGAGGGAGCAGATTATCCCATCACAGATAAACAAACCATGTAGAAGCAATCGCATGGAAGGACTTTATTTCCATGAAGTTTTTGACTCTATCCTAATCCCAAAGAATAGGGTCAACAAAACCATTTTGCCTGTTCCCTTGCTGTCTCCCTGGCAGACATCACTAGTCTTCATTATTGAGCCAAGATGTGGTCTCAGAATGCCTCCTTCACACTGTCCACCGGACAGCAATTGAACCCACTGGCTTGGAGCTGACCCTTGCACCATGCTGCTCTGGGGAATAGATCTGCGTTCTCACCCTGTGTGGCAGGAGGTCACTAACCGAAAGAGGGGGACTCGTTGAATAATCGGGTTCGGCATGGATTTGGTTTTAACATTTGAGGTTGTGTTGATGACTTTGACATAATGGGAAGTACAGTGCAGTTGACTGAATGCTCTTCAGTTACTCAAGGTTTAAAACCCCCTGGGAAACAGGAATAGAATTTAAAGTAATCTGAATGGTTTTGAAGAATGTGCCATCAGAGAGAGGGACTACATCAAGATTATTTACTCAAAGACAATGCTTTAGTGAATTGATGGTTCACTGTGGGATAGAAAAACCAGGCTTGGTGAATGGTAAAGCATTGCCACAGATGTATGAGAGGATCAGGTAGTGAAAGGCAAATCAAAACACAGAATTTAAGAAGACGCACCAGATGCTGTGACTCATGCCTGTAATCCCAGCACTTTGGGAGACTGAGGCAGGAGGATTGCGAGTCCAGGAGTTTGAGAGCAGTCTAGGCAACAGAGCCAGACCTCAACCCTACTAAAAACAAAACAAAACAAAACAAAACAAAAAACTTCCATGCATAACTGAACCAGCATGCTCAACTATAATGACCAACCCTGGTGTTTGCCATGATCAATGCTTCCTGAGTGTCTTCTGTGTGTCTGGGTTATATGTGATACATGCTGGGTTATATGTGATATCTAGTGCCCCTCAAGTAAAGCTTAGCTTGATTGAGGGCATATCACCAATATCCACGCAGCAACTGAGAACCAGGCAGTATTCATGTTATTGAATTCCATAAACATACAGATATAAGGTCGGGTGCAGTGGCTTAGGCCTATAATCCCGGCACTCTGGGAGGTCGAGGTGAGGATTGCTTAAGCCCACAAGTTCGAGACCAGCTGGACAACTTGGTGGGATCTCATCTCTCCAATAAATCAAAAAATTAGCCACACGTGGTGGCGCATGCCTGTAGTTCCAGCTACTTGGAAGGCTGAAGCGGGAAGGATCACCTGAGCCCAGCAGGTTGAGGCTGCAGTGACTGTGAGCGTGACACTGCACTCCAGGCTGGGTGACAGAGTGAGACTCCAACTCAAAACAAACAAACACAACATACAGATATAATTAATTAGAGGAAGAACTTTCTTAAGTACAGCATGAAAGATCATTTTGGGGACATTGGAGAATGTTTTGTAAGGATATGTTGGTGTTGAATGGGCCACGTGGAGATGGATTGGGTCAAAATAAACTGAGAAGACTGGGGAAATGAGGGAATAGCTTAATTAGCAACAGGAGTGCGCTTAATTTGTAGAAGGGACAAAATAGAAATAATGTTGTTCACAAGGATAAGATGATGGAGGCTCTCAAAATAAAGCAGTTTAGATTTGATGTAAAAGCATAGATAAACCCTGGGCTACTGTTCATATTAAGTGTGGTGAAGAGGAAATTCTGAAGCTTGTAAGACTGGTTAATATTGGCTGGGTGTGGTGGCTCATGCCTGCAATCTCAGCACTTTGAGAGGCTGAGGTGGGAGTGTTCCTTGAGCCTAGGAGTTCGAGACCAGCCTGGGCAATAGTAAGAACTTCCAAGTAGCTGGGACTACAGGTACACGCTACCATTTCCAGCTAATTTTTATTTTTGTAGAGACGAGATCTCGCTCTGTTGCCCAGGCTGATATCGAACTCTTGGGCTCAAGCAATCTTCCTGCTGTGCCCTCCCAAAGTGCTGGAATTACTGGCATGAGCCACAGGGCTCCAGGCAATCAAGCCTCTTTTTTTTTTTTTTTAAGTCTGGGATCTCACTCTGTCACCCAGGCTGGAGTGCGGTTTCTGGAAGTTTCCTCAGGGAGCAAACCCCTAGGACATTCTATCTCCTGTAATTTCCTGGTGACAGCTGGGGAGCAAGAGCAGGAGGATGGCATGGGACATGGCCTGCTTTTCACCCCTTTGAACCTTGGCTTTCTCTCTGGGGCTGAGGGCCTGCCTCTGGGCTTCTCTGCTGTGGTGCTCCGGGCAGCACGACCTGCTCATTTCAATTGAGAACAGCAGTGAACCCTGAACCAGGAGAATGCAGGGGATGCTGAGGACAAATGTTGTGGGTGGGCTACTTGGTCCTTTTACCTCTAAGTATCTGCACTATTTGCAGAGGACAGAAACTTGGAGGAACACTGGCCTCAGGCCTTGATAAAAAGTTCATGTATTTTGGAGATGGTGCATGTACTGCAAATGACACCCTTCTTCAGTTATTAGGGAGAACAGCATTATGGACAGTGATTTCCGGGATTCCTTTGCAATCTGTGATATTCTCTTGGTTCAGGCGGGGGAAAATTGATAATAAATTCCAGAAGCCATCCCTTGAAAAAAACAAAAACAGGCAGGGCGTGGTGGCTCACACCTGTAATCCTAGCACTTTGGGAGACTGAGGCAAGAGGATTGCCTGAACCCAGGGGTTTGAGACCAGCCTGGGCAACATAGTGAGGCCTCGTCTCTACCATAAATAAAAAGGAAAAAATTAGTCAGGCATGGTGGCACGCACCTGTGGTTCCAGCTACTTGGGAAGCTGAGGTGGAAGGGTAGCCTGAGTCCAGCAGGTTGAGGCTGCAGTGGCCATGATCATGCCACTGTACTCCAGCCTGGGTGACAGAGTGAAACTCTGACTCCAAAAAAAAAAAAGAAAAACAATTTAAAAAACAAAGATTATGACCCAACTGAGCTCACAGACTTTGGCTATGTGTAGTGAATAACATGCTTGGAGGAATAAGTGAAATCTTGAAAGCCTTTGCCAGGTGTCTGTGCAGTTCCTCTTTTCCAAGCTTGGCCAACTTTGTGGTGATGATGTTGGTGTCTGTCAGTGTGTCATCCATGTCCTTTCCTCTTCCTGCCCCTGCAGTTACGTTGGCACACGTTTGCTTAAATAAATAACATCCTCATTTTCTCTGACTCTAGATGAGCGAGTTTACTTGCCAGTGTGTAGGCCAAACCACGTGTGTGTTGTGGTCAGGTTTGTGAAATTCCAGGGGGTGACGGTGTTCGGGCACTGCATAGATGATGAGTTCAGCAGCACTGATCAATAGAGATGCACGTACATCCGGGTTTGTGTGAAGAAGAGAGAAAAACAGTCATGTTGTAATTGAGGAAGAAAAAAGAATGAATGTCTCTCCCCTCCTTTTTTTGGTCCTTTTGGGGTTAAAAAAAAAAGACCAAAAAAAGGAGGACATTGCCTTGCCATTCTACCCCTTACCCTCATAGGATGAGCCATCATGTCCTTTAGTAGAAGCCTGTTTAGTTTTAGACATTTAGAAATGGTATTTTATGAGTTGGATGTGACTTGATATTTTGTTTTGGTTTCTGCTTGTAATCAGTTATGACAATCTTTGCATCCTATGATGAATGAAGTGGTGGTTCATGAGCTCAAGGAAAGTGAGAAAGAGGGGCATGGAGTTCTGCTGGTGTGAAGAACTTAGGATGGTTTCAGAAAAAGGAGCGTCAGGGGGGAAGAAATTGTGAGCCAAGGCAGGAGGCCAGGAGAGCCCAGGATTAGGCGCCCTATGACGATTGAGTCTGGCTGGAGCTAGGAGGAGTGAAGAGAATTGGGATGGAAGGAGCCGAGATTGAATCTGCAGGTTTACATCCAATCCTCAAAGGCTTTGAGTTAGGGCCAGACGAAGAAACTCATGCCTTCAAATGGACTCTCAAGGTTTGAGAAGATGAATCTGGCAGTTTTACGGATGTGGGGTTAGACCAGGGTTGGGGGGAGTGTGTGGGGGAAGACATGGAGAGAGGGGAGATAGTGACAGGAAGGGGGCTTGAAGGAGCAGAGGGTTGACAGCCCTATGAAGAAGAAGTCAGGACTCTAGGTGCATATCTGGGAGTTACTGGCAAAGAGTGAAAGTGGAAATGGTGGGTTTAATGAGCTCACAGAGGATGACAGATATTTACAAGACTGGAGAAAAAGTCATAGAAAAGGGGCAGAAAGAGATGAGTGGACCAGACAAGGATCAACCAGGAAAGAGTAAGAACAGGGGCAATGGAAGCTGGGAGGTGGGAGGGGGTGAGAAATTGAGAGAGAGAGAGAGGGAGAAAGAGAGGAGAGGTGAGGAGAGAAGTAGAGATGGGGGGGAAGGGGGAGAGGAGAGGAAGGTAGAGGCTGGAGGAGGAGTGGAGAGAGGGAGGGAGGGTGAAAGAGTGAGAGGGGGAGGGGAAGGTAGGGAAGGTGGGAGGGAGGAGAGAGGAGAGGGAAGGAAAGAGAGTGAGAGTGAGTGAGATAGGAGAGACATAGAGGAGAGAGAGACAGAGGAAAGAGAAAGAGAGGAGGGAGACAGGAGAGAGGGAGAGGAAGGGAGGGAGAGAGATGGAAGTGGGGGGGGAGAGAAATAGAGAAGGGAGAGGGAGAGAGAGGAAAGACAGGCAGGAGAGAGAGGAGAAAGTTGTAACTGTATATTTTCTTTTCTTTTTTTTTTTTTTTTTTTGAGTTGGAGTCTCACTCTGTCGCCCAGACTGGAGTGCAGTGGCCGCTCCCGGCCACCGCAGCCTCACCTGCTGGGCTCCGGCGATCCTTCCACCTCAGCCTTCCCAGTAGCCGGAATTACAGGCGCGCGCTACCACGCCCGGCTGATTTTTTGATTTATTGTGGAGATGAGGTCTCACTGCCCAGGCGGGTCTCGAACCCGCGGGCTCAGGCGATCCACTCACCTCAGCCTCCCAAAGGCACGGGATTACAGGCTGAGCCACCGAGCCCGGCTGTAACTATATATTTTCACTCTTCTCATTCTTCTGTGCTCTGATATTCACTGTGCTGTATTTTTCTTCTGAGAATAACAGAAATTGTCTATCAACTCATCTTCAGAAATAAAAGCATTGAATGCCTTGTCTGTCACCTGTGCCTTTCTGTGAGTGCATACACACATGAGGTGGGGGCTTGTTAAGTACTTCTCAAGCTAACCCAGAAATTGCATATTTTCCAGCAATCATAGCAGGTGTGCACCACCATGCCTGGCAGATTATTTTATTTTATTTTTTTTGTAGAGATGGGATCTTGGTTTGTTGCCCAGGCTGGTCTTGAACTTCTAGTCTCAAGTGATCCTCCCACCTTGGCCTCCCAAAGAGCTAGGGTTCTAGGCATGAGCCACTGTGCCTGGCTAATGTATTTTTTTCTTAATTGGATTACATAGTGTGGTGTACAGGTGCTTAAAGTAAAGTTTGCCTTTTTTTGCATTAAAAAAATAGAAATTAAAAATGTTGATTGTAACTCTTAAATGTGCCAATGCGGACATTACCAGGGAAGTATGAGTAGTTTCATAACTCTAAGACTTTTTGAAAAAATAGACTGTCATGATTACATCATGGTGATTGAGCAGCAGTTCAGAAAACCAAGGGAGATGCATTTATATTGAGCACATTTCATGCATAGGAAAGGTCATGACAGTGGTGCTGGTTTTTTCCCTTTCTTCTTTTATGGACTTGTGATGTGGTTTATCCTAATCTAGCTCTTCTAAAGCAGTGTTGCCACTGCAGCAAACTTGTGAAACTTTTGTGCAATGAGTTTTTCATTTTGCATCTGTCATTCTCTTCAATTCTCTCATTTCCAAGAATTGAGAAACTTGAAGCCCTAAAATAGCAACGAAACCACATAACAAGCACCAACCCCTCTTACTAATACACTGCTGATGTGACCATCAAATGGAGAAAATATTACTACTAACAAGTGAAATTAAGCAGAAGGATGTTAATGTATGTCTGTGATCCCTCAGTGTCCTGATGTTTATTGGTAATCCATGGGTTTTTCTCAAGTATTTCTCCTAAGTTATCTTGATTGGTAAAGTGTACATTAACATAGATCTGTTGTTTGTGCCAACACAATCATAATATGTTACAGAGGTAAGGCCAAATCCAGGTTTTGTGGGGACTTAAAGCTTTACCATTTGGAGGGCCTTTTTTTAATAAGGATACAAAGTGTCCAACACAGAATTAGGTGTTGGACCTTGAAAGGGGCCTGTGGAAGTTTGGACCCTGAAGCTTCACCTTATGGACCTTGCAGTCCATTTGTCTTTGACCTGAAGACTTCGAACTCGATCCTGGAGTCATGGCTAAGGTTTGCTTGGCTCTTGGGACCAAAAGAGAGACTGTTTTCTATAAACCTTGCCTGGTTGACAGTCCAGGTTATTGGAGATAGAAGAGAGGTAGAAGGTTTGAGAATGTCTCTTGACAACATAACACCAACAGTAAATCAAAGGTCATTATCCTTTGTAAGCCTTGGTTGATCTGCAGGATGTGCAGAGAGGCTGCTTCCGCCTTGGAGGACAGCTGTGTACTGATCGGTCATCAGGTAGGCAGAACAGCCTCCTCGGACAACTTGGACCCGGCTGAACTGCAGAACTAAGGGACCCCTGGGTGGACCACTGCGCAGGGCCTGCTTTCTTTTGCTTTGCTCATTTGTGGGCCAGTTCAGAGACCTCTGAGGAAATTAGGTATGTTCCAAGCTATAAAAAAAATTCTTGCATTAATTGACACTGGACATTGCTGGGGGAGGGTGAGGAAGGGAGGACGAAGGAGGGACGGGTTGCGTGGCAACACACTGGGTTCCTGGTCTACTATCAGTGGGAGAGAGGGCCAGTCAGAAGCCCACAGTTCACCTGCATGCAACTTCCTTATGTAGTAAATCCTCACATACCCCCAACCATGAAACTAAACTAAAATAAGAAAAAAAAGCCTCCTGCACTAATAAAAAAATATAAAGGGTGACTTGAGTTACAATTTTCTGGGAAGGATGATCAAGTGTGAGTGGTAAGTGTACATTTGGGCTCCTGTTAGATGCCACATGTAAGCTTTCCTGTATCAGAGTTTCTTTTCTTCCTTCAAAGGCAGGAGACATACTAGGAAGTCCTGCTGTTCAGGGCTTGCTGTTTAGTGAGGAAGAGCTGCGGCTGACATGGAGTTGAGGGGAAAGATCCTAGGTATTTGTCAAAAGGCAAGGTGCTGGACAGAGTGACATGGAACTTGAGGCCTTAAGATCTGGAGAAATGTTGGGTTTTGGGGAAACATTGGGTTTTGGATTCACAGATTTGGTTTCAAATCCTGACTCTGTTCCTTATTCATTGAGGCCCTGGGCAAGTTACTCACACCCTCTGAGCCGTAGTTTCTGCAAGGGGATATTCATCATACCTCACAGGATTATGAGAGCTACATAAGCGTAGGTGTCAAGGGCTTCCCATACAGCCTGGCAGCCCGGCATGTGAATGTCGGTTGCCTTCTATTTTAGGAAGGGAGATTTTGAAATACACATAGGAAGAGTAGGTATGATTGGCCGATCCTGTAATTGAGATTATAGCTAGAGATTTGGGAGTCTTTTTTTTTTTTTTTTTTTTTGAGTCGGGATTGCACTCTGTTGCTCAAGATGGAGTGCAGTGGAATTATCATGGCTCACTGCAGCCTTGACCTCCTGAGTTCAGGTGATCATTCTGCCTCAGCCTCCCGAGTAGCTGGGACTATAGATGCGTACCACCATGTCTGGCTAATTTTTTGGTCTTTGTTGCCCAGGCTGGTCTTGAACTCCTGGACTCAAGCAATCCTCCTGCCTTGGCCTCCCAAAGTGCTGAGATTACAGGCGTGAGCCACCACACTCAACTGGGAAACTCTTGAAAGTAATATTTCCTTTCTGATTAAAAAAGAAAACTAAGGTGGAATTTAAGTACATTAAAATATACAAATATTACGTATTCAGCTAGATGAATTTTTACATATTTATAGACCCTTGTGAATACCGCTCAGATCAAGCTAAAGAACATATTCGTGGTCTGAGTTCTTTCAAGCCCCTGCCCCGTGTATGTCTTTAAGCCCTTGGTCCCCAGTGGTAACATTTTTTGATTTCCATCATCAAAACTTTGATTTTTTCTATTTTTGAAATTATATAAATAGAATCATACAGTACATATTATTTGTGTCTGTTTTTTTTCCATTCAGTGGGAAAAATGGATGAATCGTAACATGAAGATTTTTCCATGTTGTTGCATGAATCTGTGAATTTTTATTTTTTTATCTTTTTTTTTGAGTTGGAGTCTCCCTCTGTCGCCCAGACTGGAGTGCAGTGGCCGCTCCCGGCCACCGCAGCCTCAACCTGCTGGGCTCCAGCGATCCTTCCGCCTCAGCCTTCCAAGTAGCTGGAACTACAGGCGCACGCTACCACACCCGGCTAATTTTTTGATTTATTGTAGAGATGAGGTCTTGCCAAGTTGCCCAGGTAGGTCTCGAACCCGCGGGCTCAGGCAATCCACTCACCTCGGCCTCCCAAAGCGCTGGGATTTACAGGCTGAGCCACCAAGCCTGGCCAAGGTAGACCTCCTGCGTTGGCCGGGAATCGAACGCAGGGCAACTGCTCAGAAGGCAGCTATGCTCACCACTGTACCACCAACGCCGCACGTGAATTTTTAAACAATCACTATAGAGTATTCTTTTATACAAATGCCAATAATTTGCTTAGCCATTATTATGTTGGCATTTGGGTTATTATTACGGCATTTGGGTTATTTCCGGGTTTTAGCCATTAGGAATAAGGCTGCTGTAATCGCTGTTGTATAGATATTCTTAGGAATATCTGGGCCACAGGGTAAGCAAGTGTATTTTTAACTTTATTAGGAACTGCTAAGTGGTATTCCAGAATGTTTGTACACTCTTACCGGCCATGAATTAGAGTTCTAGTGGGTTCCCAGTATCTCCAGCACTTGGTATTTTTGACCTTTTAAATTTTAGCCATTCTTATGGGTGTGTAGGAGTATCTCATTGTAGTTTTAAAAATAGCATCTTAAGTACTTTTTTCTCAGTATAAAATAATATACCTATTGTATTGAAAAATTAGACATTACAGAAGTATAAATATGAAAATTAAGACTCAACCACATGAAATACTGTTATCCAGAAAAGATCTAAGATTTTCCTGTATTTCCCTCATTTATATATATATACCAAGGGTGCCAAAAAATATGTATACACAGTGTAAGAGATGTTATATGTGTAGAACTTTTCGAAGTTGAATTGGTAGCAACGTGTAGTAAGACATTCACTGGAAAGATGGCATCAATCAACTGAATGCTAGCATCACCATGGTACAGGCAGGACAGTCAAAGAAAATGACGGAAGCATGGTTGTCGGTTGAGGAGCGCAAGACCATTTTGTTTTTTGTTTTTGTTTTTTTTGAGTTGGAGTCTCACTCTGTCGCCCAGGCTGGAGTGCAGTGGCACAATCACTGCCACCTCAGCCTCGACCTGCTGGGCTTAGGCGATCCTACCGCCTCAGCCTTCCAAGTAGCTGGAACCACAGGCGCGCACTACCATGCCCGGCTTATTTTTTTATTTATTGTAGAGATGAGGTCTTACCAAGTTGCCCAGGCTGGTCTCAAACCCCTGAGCTCAGGCAGTCCTCTCGCCTTGGCCTCCCAAAGTGCTGGGATTACAGGCTGAGCCACCGTGCCAGGCCTTGCAAGATCATTTGGACGTGATATTTGAAATTTGAGAGTGTTGTGGAAGTACGACGATGGAGGTGTGAGTATGAATCAGAGCCCCCTAGACACCTAGCAATTGCATGCATTCATGATAAGTCTGAGACGTATGGTCCTGTGGATGATGTGCACAGGGAAAGATCTGGGAGGCCTTGCACAACAACAAGACCTGCAGTCATTCACCTTCATTAGAAATGTCTAAACGCTGATGGTAACTTCTTTGAGAACCTCTTGGAATTGCAGAAGTCAAATGTGACTAGTATTCATCTTTTGTTATCGGTATGTATTGAGTATTACAATTTTAATATAGTTTTTTCCTCTGTTAAAATGCATATACTTTTTTTTTTTTGGTATTCTGAGTATTTTAAAAATGTAATTGGTGTTTTGTTTAGTATATCTGCGGTTGGGCCCTGGCATCTATTTTTTTTAAAGAGTACCACAGATAATTCTGGTATGCAGCCATGCTTGAGAACTGCTGAGTTAGTTCAACCCCCACCCCCTTTTCTTAAAATGGAGCCTCACTTTGTCACCCAGGCTGGAGTGCAGCGGCATGATGTTGGCCACTGTAGCCGCCACCTGCTGGACTCAGGTGATCCTTCTGTCTCAGCCTCCCAAGTAGCTAGGACTACAGGTACATGCCACCATACCAGCCCAATTTTTTTATTTTTTATTTTTTTTGTGGAAACAAGGTCATATTATGTTGCCCAGGCTGATCTCGAACTCTTGCTTCTGCTTCTCAAAGTGCTGAGATTACAGGCAGGAGCTACTGTGCTGGGCCTAGTTCAAACCTTTCCCTCCTTCCCCTTCCCTTATATTTTGGTGTCTGGTCTGGTGCTTGTCACTCTCTATATATTGAATAACTGAATGAATGAATGTTTTTATTTAGATGAGGAAATTGATTCCCAGCTAAGTTGACATTTCCAAATTTCTTAAATACAGTGGTAAGCATAGCGTTCACTTTTTAAAAGTATAGAGTAGAACAATTCGTCCTCTTACACTGATCACCCAAATTCAACAATACTTTTTTTTTTAGATTTTTTTTAATTAAAAAATTAATTACTGAAGCAACATACGAGCAACGTAGAAGATTAGAGAACACACATATGTAGTTAGAAATAGCATAGTCTTAATCTATGTCCTTTTATGGAAGTATTTAAAATCTAATTCCGGATATGACCTTTTGCCTTTACATACATCAGTATGCATCTCAAAAAACAGACTTTTGAAAAACATAACTCAAATACCATTATTATACTTAATTAAATTAATAAGAATAAAATAAATTTTTAAAAAAGGAACTCATTGATGATCAGGAGCCACTGTGAAATAAGCATAGCCACGTGGCCTGACTCATGTTCCAGAAATTGTAACTTGACACTGGCCCAGGGAATGGTTTGGACATGATGTACCCACCAGCACTTAGCCTTGAACGTTATAGCTAAATTTTTGTGAGAAAAGGTGGCAAAACGTGGAATCTGTGTAGCTAGGTGACTCTATTGTTTGTGCAGTAATGGACACATCAGCACATGTGGTGATTGATGAATCGTAGAAGGACAAGATAGAGACCAATGGCGTGTTTCTGGGATCCATCCTTGGTGCTGACTTGTGATGGTGGTAGGAAGATCTTCCTAGTCTTTGCATCTGAGTGACTGCTTGAGCATGGGCCACGTCTCTTTCCTGGCATTGGCTAGTTCTATTTTTCTTTTATACCAGTAGTACCAGCCCATCTCACTCCCTAGCCCATACGTGCAGTTGGTCATTATGACTACGTTATCTTGGTCTCTTCTTTTTTTTTAAATGTTTTTGGGTCAGAGTCTCACACCCTGTCACCCAGGCTGGAGAGCAGCGGCACATTCATGACCTCCTGGGCTAAGGTGATACTTCCCCCTCAGTCTTCCAAGCAGCTGGAACTAGAAGTGTGTGTCACCATGCCCGGCTAATTTTTTGATTTACGGTAGAGACGAGGTTTTGCCAAGTTGCTCAGGCTGGTCTTGAACCCCTAGGCTTAGGCAATCCTCTTGCCTCTGCCTCCCAAAGTGCTTGGATTGCAGGCGTGAGCCACCATGCCTGGCCTCGGTCTCTTCCGCAATCAGGCCAGTCATATTCGTGGGTCAGGAAGGAGGCTGGGATGGTAGAGAAGGATCTAGGCCTGGCTTCCTTTGCCAAGGCTTGAGCTCCTCAAAGGAGCTCCTTGTGTCAGGAGAGGACCTCACTGCTAGTGGTTGGTGCTGGGACAGGTAAACCCCTTCTCGCCCATTTTCATTTTGGATAGGAGATAAAAGTACAGCATACATAGACAAGAGTATAAGCTTATAAATGTACAACTTCACGCATTTCCCCCCATGGGCTTACTTATAAACTTCTCATCTAGACCAAGAGATAGAGGCCAGGTGCAGCGGCTCACACCTGTAATCCCAACACTTTGGGGGTCCAAAGTCGGAGGATTGTTTGAGTCCAGGAGTTGGAAGCCTGGACAACTTGGCGAGAACTTGTCTCTACTGAAAAACTAGCTAGGCATGGTAGTGTGCACCTATAGTCCCAGCTACTTGGATGACTGAGGCAGAAGGATCACCTGAGCCCAGCAGGTTGAGAGACCGCAGTGAGCCAAGATTGTGCCATGGCGCTCCATGCTGGGCAACAGAATAAGACTCTAACTCAAGAAAAGAAAAAAGAAAGGAAGATATAGAACATTGCCATTACCCTAGAACATTTCCTAATGGCCCTTTCAGTCACTATGGAGTGGGGGAGTGTATTTTTTGTCAAACCATACCAGATTTGATTACATAATTCTCTGTAGGAGAAGTGTTGACGAATTTCTTTTTTTTTTTTTTCTCCCGAGTTGGAGTCTCACTCTGTCACCCAGACTGGAGTGCAGTGGCCGCTCCCAGCCACCGCAGCCTCTACCTGCTGGGCTCCGGCGATCCTTCTCCCTCAGCCTTCCAAGTAGCCGGAATTACAGGCATGCGCTACCACGCCCGGCTGATTTTTTGATTTATTGTAGAGATGAGGTTTCGCTGCCCAGGCGGGTCTCGAACCCGCGGGCTCAGGCAATCCACTCACCTCAGCCTCCCAAAGGTGCGGGATTACAGGCTGAGCCACCGAACCCTGCTGAGGAATTTCTTTTTCATGCTGATACTACCCTGTGATCACTTACGTTTCTTGATGAGTTAGGCTTATGATGGAACAAGGATCCTGTTCAAACAGACTAGTTCAAGGTTTCCATGAGAGTGTGTATTTCGCATGCTGTGCTTCTGGCTTTTGGAGTATAGACGTTGGTAGATTGAGAGTCTACTTCTGTATAGAAACCACTGCATCTTCTTTTGGTCTGTGGTAGACCCCGATTTCCTTCACTACTTGCTTAAAGAAATTTGTTTTCCAACCAGAGGACAGAAAACTGAGTGTGATTTATAAATGGTGTGATATTCCAAGAGCTCACTCAGCTAATTTTGAGTTAATGATGTTTGAGATAGTCTTAACTTCTGCCTCCTTTTCCACAGACCTTTCATATCTGGTATTATTTATGTATGAGTGACTTGCTAAAAGCACAGGACACAGGGCAGCTTGTGCAATTAAATCTCTTGCATTGGATAGAGGGATGGTTCTAATTCTATTATCATCTGAGCATGGGCTTTGTTGGCTTGGCCGAAGCATTTGGTGTAAGGACAAAGTTCACATGGTTATGGCTTTACTTTTTAAAAAGTGATTTGTGAAAGAAAAGGGAAATTTTCCTAGAGTTTTACCAATGTAAGAACTATGGATTGCTTTGAAGGATTAGGACTAATTTATTAAAAATAACTGGGTTGCATTAATGATAATGAAACTAATGTAAGAATTGTATCTGTATTAATTTGATATATTTATACTTTGTAGAATTTTGGTCTACTCATTAACATGTCTTCGACTAAAAGAAATATTTCCTCTTTTCCTTTCTAGCTTGTAATGGGATACCTGATACATAGTGAGTGTTCCCTATATGTTGATAGAACTAGATATTCTTTTCCTGTCAAAAGTTTATTTTTAGAGGAAGTAGATCAGTAATGCCAACTCTCAATAGTCAGCATCTCAGGAGAAAGTAACATTATGTTTTCAGTAGTGCTTCTTTTGACACCTAATTTTATAATGGCACCCGTTTTCAGATATTGTGTGCCTACTATTAGCAAGTTCTTAAGTTGGTGCCTGTCCTTTGGCAATATAGATTTTCACCATCGAAACAACTGTCAGTTGCATGTCACTTTCTGTTTTTATTTTTTTGTTTTATCACCATTATACCTACTACCTGGTTTAATAAATAAAACAATTGAACAACTGAATTCTCCTAGTGTCCTTTCCTGGTCTCATTATCCTGCCATCCCCTGGAAAGAGAAACAGGGTCTTCATACTTATCCTTATGCGTATTTTCACACTTTTTTACATATGCATATCTCCTCCATTGATTTTTTATTTTTTAAATTTTTTAAATTTTTAAAATTAATTAATTAATTTTTTTTTTTTTTTTAGTTGGAGTCTCACTCTGCCCAGACTGGAGTGCAGTGGCACGCTCCTGGCCACCGCAGCCTCGACCTGCTGGGCTCCAGCGATCCTTCCGCCTCAGCCTTCCAAGTAGCTGGAACTACAGGCGTGCACTACCACACCCGGCTAATTTTTTGATTTTATTGTAGAGATAAGGTCTCGCAAAGTTGCCCAGATGGGTCTTGAACCCGTGGGCTCAGGCAATCCACTCACCTCAGCCTCCCAAAGAGCGGGATTACAGACTGAGTCACCGAGCCCGGCTTCCTCCATTGATTGATTTACATTATTCAAACTCTATAAAAACATTGTCTTCCACATACCATTCTGCATACATTTTGTTCATTCTGATGTTTGAGAATTATCTAAGTTGGTAAACGTTCTGGTTATTTTATTTTAACTCCTGTATGATATTCACTGTATATATCCATCTATTCGTCTAATCTTTCCTTAATGGAACTTAGATTATTTCCACTATTTTGTTATAGCAAACATTGTGGCAAAATGTTCTTGCTATGGGCTCTGAATGTCTTCGAGTGTCCACTTGCACACAATTTTATAAGAATCTCTCTAGAGAATAAGAGAAAAACTCTTCTTTTAAGGTGGAATGTCAAGTAATAAATGTGGAAGGATTGAAGAAGTGAGAAAATACCATTTAAAAAGACACATAGTACCAATGCATTCAGGCAAGAGTCATCTTTAGATGGTGAGTGAGAGTTTGAATATCCAAAGTTTGATATCCTAAATACCCATGAAGAGCAGGATATTACATTGTCTGAAAATATTTCCTCTTTATAAATAGATGTGTAGATAATAAGTATCCACTTACTATTATTATTTTTTAGTTTAGAAAATGAAAAAAATTCAGAAAGTAAATTAGAGTGAGAGAAAGAAGAGATTCACCTCCCCAAAGTAGAGGAGGGGGCCAAAGCCGGGAATCATGGCAATGACCATAGCTCCAGGAGTGCATGGCCACACCAGCATCTAGTAAGGCAATGGCCTGTAAGTAGCCACTTATTAATCATGAGGAGGAAAATACTTTACATGGAGACACTTAGAAGCATCACCTTAAACCAGTTGATTAAAGTCACACATGTCAACAGTCATGGGACAAACATGTGCCTCCTGATGTGGGATACAAAGAAGAACACAATATTACTTACATAGTACCACTGCCAAAAGTGTACATCCTGCATGTAACCATGACAGAATGTTAGATAAAGATACTCTACTAAATAAATGACCTGTGCTTTGAAAAAATGTCAGTGTCTTGAAAGACAAAGGAAAGTAGAAGAAACTTTCCAGATTTAAGGAGACTAAAAGACTCATACATGTAAATATCAAGTATGATCCTGGACTGAACCTTAGACTAGAAAAAAATTTTTCTATAAAGGATATTATTGGGACAATTGTCAAAATTGGAATAAGTTCTGTAGATCAGATACCTGTATTGTGTTTATGTTAATCTTGATTTTGATAGTTGTAGTATAGTTATGTAAGTGAATCTCTGTTTCCTAAGGGAATGTATGCTGAAATATTTGGGGGCAAAGGGTGTGATGTTCACAATGTATTCTAAGTGATCAGAAAAAAATATCTTTTTATACATACAATGATAAAACAGTAGTAAATGTGGCAGAATGTTGGCAATGAGTGAATCTGGGTAAAGTGACCTACTGTTGCCACTTTTCTGTACACTTGAAATTATATAAAAAAAAATCTTCCTGAGGTATACCTGGGAGTTGAATTGCTGGGTTATAGGCTCTGAATGCCTTTGAATCTACTAGGCAATGCCACACTGTTTCCCAGTTTGGTTGTGCTAATTACATTTCCATTCTTCAGTACTTCATATTGTCTGATTTAAAAATTTGTATCAATCTTATGGGAATGAAATAGTATCTCAGCCAGGCTTGGTGGCTTAGCCTGTAATCCCGCACCTTTGGGAGGCTGAGGTGAGTGGATTGCCTGAGCCCTCAGGTTCGAGACCCGCCTGGGCAGGCGAGACCTTATTTCTACAAAAGAATCAAAAAATTAGCCGGGTGTGGTAGTGCACGCCTGTAATTCCGGCTACTTGGAAGGCTGAGGCGGAAGGCTCGCCGGAGCCCAGCAGGTCGAGGCTGCGGTGGCCAGGAGCGGCCACTGCACTCCATTCGGGCGACAGAGTGAGACTCCAACTCAAAAAAAAAAAAAAAAGGAATAGTATCTCACTGTGGTTTTAGTTTGTATTTCTCTGATTATAGTGAGGCTGAACATCTTTTCAAAGGCTTAGTCATTAAGGCTATTCTTCCAGGAATTGCTTGCCATATTCTTAGCCTTTTTGATAGAGTTCTTTGACACTTTCCTATTAACTTTTTGTACATCTTCGCGGATTCTAGAAATTAATCCTCTGCCAACTAGATACATTGCAGTTACCCATATGCTTTTGAAAGATGCTTAACCACAATATAAATGGACTTGTACTTTATTTGAGTTACACAGAATGAACTGGGTAAGAGGGCAGAGAAAATATTGCACAGCCAGTATGCAGAGACTGACGTGCGGCTTCTGTCTACAGATCCCTTTTGGCTTGGTTAAATTGTGTGGGGCAACTTGAACTTGCAGTCTCACTTTTGACCCCTCTGAAAATTTATTTTTAGATGTCCACTGTCCCAAGTGCATTTCATTTTGGAGATTTACTGAATTACTTGTTCTTCCCTCCTGCTCTGTAAGAAATCTATCTATTGCTAAATAATGAAACCTGCACTGCTCAGTACTGGCCAGTCCTTGGGTTGGGTAACCTTCTCTGAGCGGTGCTGCAGTGCCTGTAGAGCAAAAGGTTCTTCCACTAGAGACACTCTCATGACTCCCACTCTCATACTAATCAAGTCCTTTTTTTTTGGAGATGATGAAGAAGGTTAAGCCACTTAGACTTGAATTCTGAAAAAGAATCCCATGGTTGTTCAAGAGTTTCTTTTATTGCTCTGTCTCTTAAGGTATTGGTTATTAATTTTGCATGTGCAGAAAAAGCAAACAAAACAACCCTAGAAATGCACACACACACACAACAAAAAACCACCACTCCAGACCTAAAGTCATAAAATTTAACCCTGTAAGTCAGCTAAAATTTTTTCTGCTTCACCAGTGTATAAAATACACTAGTCACGGAGCTGATCGTCATCCTAAATAGAACTTGACTTCCGACTCCGAGTCTACTTTCCTTTCTACTACAGTGCATTGGTGGGTCTTGAAAAACCAAAAACAAACAAACAAACAAAAAAAAACCCCAAAACCCAAAAAAACCTCCTGAAATGTCATAGTTCTTTCTACTGGCGCATATATAACTCCTCCAGAGGACGGATAATATAGAGCTTTTCACTTTCCTTATTGAAAGGAAACTAGGAAGCAAGAAGATCAAAGGGGATCCTCTTTAAGGGAATTAAACATCCTAATCTCCACCTCAAAAGAAAAAATGTTTCTGCTGGGCGCTGTGGCTCACGCCTATAATCCCAGCACTTTGGGAGACTGAGATGAGAGGATTACCTGAGCCCACAGGTTCGAGGCCAGCCTGGGCAATTTAGCAAGACTTCATCTTTACAATAAATCAAAAAAGTAGCTGGGCATGGTGGTGCGTATCCTAGTTCCAGCTACTTGGAAGGCTGAGGTGGAAGGATCGAGGCTGCAGTGGCCTTGAACAGCAACAAAGTAAGACTCCTACTCAAATAAAAAAAAAAAAAAAGAGAAAAAAATGTTTCTTTGTAGCCTAATGTTGGAAATAAATTTCTTTGTGACACACCCCAAAGGAGTGGGTGGATTCTGATTACTCTGTAATCTGATTACAGCTGCTTTTTTGGTCTTTGAAAATCTTTCTTATTTTTTATTCATACTTTATAATTAGAATTGGATGACATAATTATAATTTTTCAATTTATAAAAATTTATGCTGCTTTAAAATCTTTGAATTATTTTCTTGATGAAAAATGCAGTAACAGTTTAGAGAGGAAAATCGAATCCATTGTCCAGAGATGATTACTTAATATTTTCTTCTGATGTTTTTCCTACGTATGTATATTTCATAGAGTTAGATGAAACTATAGTTTTAGATTCTTTTTTATGCTTACTATTGGAGTATTTATGAATGGATGTACTATATATCATTATCCAAAATGATCGTAATAAAGACTGCTACAGTGCACACCCTTGCCTACCTTTCCAATTATTTTCTTATGATAGAGTCCTAGGATTGGAATTATTGATCATTAGCAAGCCAAATCATTTTCAGTCTTTTCATGCCAAGCCGATTTTGACAAAGTTGCTAATAATCTCACACTTGTACAAGTTGCATGTAAGAATTCCTGTGTCATTTTAGTCATCGAACTTTATCCTTAAACAAAAATGTGCTGATTTCATAATGTTTGCCAATGTTTGCCTAATAAACATTTATTTTATTACTAGTGTAAAATGTTTAGTATATTTGTTAGCTGTGTTGCTTGTATGCTTACTTTTTTGCAGGAGCCTGTGTTTTTCTTATTAAATAATTTAAATATATTCAAATGCCAAGTTTTTGCCATTTATGGTAAATATCTCTTGCCGTTTTGCTTGCTTTTTGTGTATTTCTATTTTTTTGAGTTGAGGTCTCACTCTGTCACCTCGACTTGAGTACAGTGGCAGAATCATGTTCACTGTAGCCTCAACTTCCTGGGCTCATGGGATTCTCCTTCCTCAACCTCCTAAGTGGCTGGGACTATAGGCTCACCATGCCTGGCTTTTTTTTTTTTTTTTTTGTAGAGATAAGGTCTCACTTTGCTGCCTAGGTCTTGAACTCCTGGCCACAAGCAATTCTCCCTCCTCTGCCTCCCGAATTGCTAGGATTACAGGCGTGAGTCACAGTGCCTGACTGATTTTATGGTTTTTATCAGGGGAAAACAGAAGTCTTTATTTTTACAGGGTCTATATCTATAGTTGAGGAGAATTTGTTTCTGTGAGTTCTGGAATGGTAGAGGTCTAAGATTCCTCTATAATACATATACAGTATTGGTTCAAAGTCATTCATGCAGGCACAGTGATTTCAGCCTCTCTTCCCATTGCCATTGCTTGCATGTCACTTCTGAAATCGGCTTCATGTTACCCACTTGTCTTGTGTATCCTACATAGTTTAAATTGCCCCCTGGACAGTTGTTCTGCCCTGTGGCATTTTCTCATTTCCTGATGCTTTCTTTTAAGGTATTATCCAAAGAGATGAGTCACCCATGGAGAAAGGGCTCTCTGGTCTGCGAGGAAGGGACTTTGAGCTGTCTGACGTGTTTTATTTCTCCAAGAAGGGACTGGAAGCCATTGTGGAAGATGAAGTGACCCAGAGGTTCTCCTCAGAGGAGCTAGTGTCATGGAATCTCCTCACAAGAACCAATGTAAACTTCCAATACATCAGTGCGCGGCTCACCCTGGTGTGGGTGCTAGGCGTCCTGGTGCGCTATTGTGTCCTTCTACCTCTCAGGTGAGTCACCTGCCCAATCACGCAGTGGTATCACTGGCTCAGCTTTCTTTTTGAATCATGTATGTAACAGCCGCATGAGAGTGTTGTGGTGCTAATCCCACTTGGGAGACACCACCAAATGGGACTTCTGCAGGAATACATTTAGTATCTATTTTCTGTTCACATTTTTTTCTCAAATGAAGTATGTATTCAGAAGCCAACCAGGGTTGCCAAAGAAATGCATACACATTCAAGAGATGTTATCTATGTATGACTTTTAGTTCACCATAATCAGAAGTGTCTGGATGCTGATGGTAATAACCACTCTGAGCACCTCTTGTAATTGCAGAAGTCAAATGTGACTGGTATTCATCTTTTGTTATCGGTATATATTACTGCAATTTCAATACAGTTTTTCCTTTCTTAAAATGCATATATATGCATATACCGGTAACAAAAGATGAATACCAGTCACGTTTGACTTCTGCAATTACAAGAGG
This sequence comes from Cephalopachus bancanus, assembly GCA_027257055.1. Taxonomy (NCBI): domain Eukaryota; kingdom Metazoa; phylum Chordata; class Mammalia; order Primates; family Tarsiidae; genus Cephalopachus; species Cephalopachus bancanus. The sequence continues at coordinate 73,877 of JAPVLO010000234.1, forward strand.
TGCTCAGATTGGTTACCACCAGCATCCAGACACTTTTGATTACAGCGAACAAAAAGTCATATGTAGATAACATCTCTTAAAATGTGTTTGCAATTTTCTGGCATCCTGGTTTACATCTCTTACAATCAGGGACCACTTTTCTATTGCAGTTATACGAAACTTGAGGATGGATAGAAAAGGGAATTTAGAAAAAAGAAGAGGAGGCGAGGTGCAGTGACTCACATCTGCAATTCCAGCACTTTGGGTGGCTGAGGCAGGAGGACTGCTTGAGCCCGGATGTTTGAGACCAGCCTGGCAACATAGTAGTAACTTTTCTCTACAAAATAATTAAAAAATTAGCCGGGTGTGGTGGTGTATGCCTGAGTCTCAGCTACTCGGGAGGCTAAGGCAGGAGGATTGCCTGAGCCTGAGAGGTCGAGGCTGCGGTGAGCCTTGATCATGCCACTGCACTCGAGCCTAGCCAACACCCTTCCCCCACTTAAAAAAAGTGCCAACCCAACTCTCACAGCTGACTAGAACCCACTTCCCTGCTGCTCTGTAGCAGCCCATGGCTGTGTAGGAGAGAAAAACATCCTGGGAGGGGTTCCCACGTTAGAGAGAGCCATCGAGAAGGGCGTTTGTTCCATCTGACTCCATTGTGTCATTGTGTTCTCTCATTAAGTATCCTGCCTGGGCCCCCCTTTGCTTCTAAGCTTGAGTACCCCCGATGAGCAGGCGCCCTCAAACCTGGTGTTCTGGAAGCTCCATGTGAAACGTGAGCAGCAGACACTGGGCAGCGTGAGGAAGTTGTGTGACTGAGATGTGTTTAGCGTGGTGGTGGTGGCAGCGGGCACGTGGACCAGCCGCAGCATTGCTGCTGGTTGGCTTGCTTCACTTCCCTGGACATAGCCTTGGCATCTGCTCAGCAGAACTTTCCAGGCAGGTGCCACCAGCCACCCACAGTTGGCACATAATCCGAAACCTCCTTGCCATCGTAGGGCGGCCTGTGCTTGCCTCATTCAGATTTATTGCAAGGGGGGAGGTATTGCTTAAGTATAGGCACGTGTGGATTTCAAAGAAACGCTTTGTTTTCTTGGGCTCATGTTACCACTCCAGACATTGGGGCAGAGTTCCCATGGCCTTTGGAAATCATTTCAGCTGTGGTAATACGGTGAAATTCAGGGTTTCACATACACTTTTGTCTGAACCTTCAACCAGTGCTTCCCGAGTGGGGTTCATACACTCTGGGAATGCACAAGACTATCAGTGTGCAGGAAGGAAACATTTTACTTATGAAAAGCTTTTGTTGTACTTAAAATTAGCGCTTCCGTGTATTCTGTTTTTATTCTTTTTTTTCCCACTGTCAGGCAGGTAACATGCCAATGTCGTAATGATGTTTGAGCATGGTGCATCTCACACATGCTTGTGAATAATCAGTCACCATGATTATGAGTTTTTTGAGCCAGGGTCTTACTCTGTCACCCAGTGTAGAGTACAGTAGCACAATTATGGCTCAATGCAGCCTCGACCTCCTGGGCTCAAGTGATCTTCCTGCTTCAGTCTCCTGAGTAGCTGGGACTACTGCTGCACGCCACTACACCCAGCATATTTTTTAATTTTTTAGTAGAGACAAGGTATCACTATATTGCCTGGACTGGCCTTGAACTCCTGGACTCAAGCAATCCTCCCACCTCGGCCTCTCAAAGTGCTGAGGTTACAGGTGTGAGTTACCACGCCCGGCCTACTCTATTTTTATTTTTAAAAAGAGATAAAACTTTTTTTTGAGTTGCCCTCTCACTCTGTTGCCCAGGCTAGAGTGCAGTGGCATGCTCATGGCCTTTGCAACCTCCACCTGCTGGGTTCAGGCAATCCTTCCGCTTCAGTCTTTCAAGTAGCTGGAACTACAGGTATGCACCACCATGCCCAGCTAATTTTTTGAAAAAAATTTATTGTAGAGACAAGATCTCGCCAAGTTGCCCAGGCTGGTCTTGAACCCCCTAAGACTCAAGTAGTCCTCTCATCTCTGCCTCCCAAAGTGCTGGGATTATAGGCATGAGCCACTGTGCCCAACTTACTCTGTTTTTATTCTTAAAAAGAGATAAAACCTCAGTACAGTGTAATATATGGATTAGATCCTGGGTCTGTGGTCAGGTGCATATCCACGACTACCTGAGGGAAGAGTGAGGAATTATGTAGTACAGAGGACTTGGGATGCCCTCATTTGCTACTGGTCAGCTTTCACCATGCTGTGGGAGCCTGGAAAATGATATCATGATTCTATTGTGTAGTTTTAACTAAATTAGTGCTCACAAAATAAGTAAGTGACATAAAATATTTTTGCAAAGAAACCACAGATTTAAGATAATCCAGGAATATAGAAATTGACCTTCCATATGATCTAGCAGTTCCTCTCCTGGGAATATACCTGGAGGAACACAAAACATTCTGCAAAAATGACACCTGTGCACCCATGTTTACTGCCCATTGAAATTAGACTGGATTAGCTGGGCTCGGTGGCTCAGCCTGTAATCCCACGCCCCTGGGAGGCTGAGGTGAGTGGATTGCCTGAGCCCGCGGGTTCGAGACCCGCCTGGGCAACTTGGCGAGACCTCATCTCTACAATAAATCAAAAAATTAGCCGGGCGTGGTAGTGTGTGCCTGTAGTTCCAGCTACTCAGAAGGCTGAGGCGGAAGGATCGCCGGAGCCCAGCAGGTCGAGGCTGCGGTGGCTGGGAGCATGCCACTGCCCTCCAGCCTGGGTGAGACAGAGACTCCAACTCAAAAAAAAAAAAAAAAAAAGAAATTAGACTGGATAAAGAAAATATGGTACATATACACGATGGAGTATTACACAGCCATAAAGAAGGACAAAATCATGAACTTTGCAGCAAATTGGATGGAGTTGGAGACTATCATTCTTAGCAGTCTATCAAAAACAAAGAACCAAATATCACATGTTTTCACTCATAAGTGGGACCTGAACACTAATCACAATAGCACAAGGGAGCGATTGGCAGTCACAGGACACTGTCCCCCAGGGGCGGGGGTGGGGGAGTCACATGTAACAACACAAAGGGCACATGATCCTAAACCAGGGGAAGTGAGGACCAGTTGGAGGCCCAAACTTCACCTCCACATACATTACATGTGTACTTAATCCTGACTTGTACCCCACATCTTTATAATAAAATAAAGTAACAACAGCAACAAAAAGATAATCCAGAAATGTGTTCATTGCTTCTCCGCCCTTTGGCTAAGATGGAGTGCAGAAGCATCAGCATCCAAGAACAAATGGCAGAGTTTAGACTCCCACTTTGAGAACATACCCTTCAGAGTGAGCCCATAGCTTTGTAAATGCTTTTTAAAAGAAACAGCGACTTCAAAGAGAGCTTTTGAAAAATAGATTGTATTGAATGATAATAATAACCTTCGGAGAGACAGAATAGCATAATGTGTAAGACTGCCTAGGTTCAAATCCTGGCTCTGCCACTTATTGACTTATCACTTCAGTTAAGTTATTCAACCTTTGTGTGCCTCGGTTTCTTCATCTTTAGAATGGAGGTGATACGATTATTGTCTCATAGAATTTTGGGGATGATTAAGTGTGTTAAAGCTAAAACAAGTTCTTAGAATATTGCCTGGCATGGACCGCTAGCTATTGTTTTTTCAGCTAATGTAAAACCTGAGATTGGGTAAGATGAGCTATTTTGTACTCCAAGTGTATGGTCAGGAGGGAAAGGCAGATCATGTCAGCCAGAAACCAACTTTGAGGGCTCACTGTTCCTGGCCGCTGACCTCAGGCAGTCCTGGTGGCTTCCCTCAAGTGCTTTCCTTCTAGTGTTGCTGTGGTGGTCCCCTTCATTGTGGTTACTGAATCGCGCATTTAGCAAAAGGTGGCAGTTGTCTTCAGAGCACTGGAAGGCACAGGCAGGCCTCTGTTTGATTTGAGAGGGCAGCAAGGTCATCTAAAGTTTCTGCTTTCTCTGTTTGACAAAGTAAAGTGGTTTAAAGAATCTTATCAGAAAAATGTGATTAAACTCAATTTTTTCCCTCCCTTTTAACTAAGTCTTATTTATTTGGAAAGATTTCAAATTTTAATCACTTCATTTTGAGTGATTCTATTTACATTTCTAGAAATTGTTATTTTACTTGTGAAGTGATTGAAATGTAAAAGCACTTTTCAAGACAGAAAATGTCTGTGTGGAGATGAGAGGTATTTTCAGTCACTTTGTTTGCTAATTTCTGAGTATCTTGAACTCATGACAGAAGAACAACAGTTACACTTCCATGGAAGGATTTGTACATGGTGATATATTTTGGTGTTCTTATTATGAAAGAACCTTTAAATATTTTCCTTCTGTGAGCACTCTTGACCCTTTGATGATTCCATAGATTGAATGGGACAGTTTTGTGAACAAATTTCCAGGCCTTCTCTATGTATATAAAGATGAGTTATATGTACGTGCTTGTTGTTATTTTGAAAACAGTATCAAACTCATGTATTATTCTGAAACCTACTTTGCTTTGTTCTCTCATAATGTGTCATAGAACATTTTTCCATGTCAAAAATCTATACATTTAACCAGTTCTTTTAATGACTGCATCCTATTCTATCATGTGGATACTCTACAACTTATTTACAGTTTCAATATTTGTGGACTTTTAGGTGACTTCTAATATTGGCCAAACTTTTGCATGACCTTTTCTTTTCTTTTTTCAGGGTTACCTTGGCTTTCATTGGGATCAGTTTGCTGGTTATAGGAACTACACTGGTTGGACAGCTGCCAGACAGCAGGTGAAATATTGCCTTCCATCCGGCCATAAGCAGGACTGTCCTTTTTCTTAGCTTTGTTCACAAAAAGAATATTTGATTCCTTTGTATTGTGTTTTGGTCTCAACCAACTTATTAGAATTCTATTTCACCTTCATAGTCTTTCTTTGATTTTCATTGTCTTTCTATATAAATTGAAAGACATTGTTTCTTCTGAGAAGAAATGAAGAGAAGAAAGTAAATAAACTGAGAAACCCAAAGAAAGAGTCTTACATTTTGGCAGGCTCATAAGGCCAAGACTGGAGAGGCTTCTGTTTATCTTGTTCAGGGATTTGTAATAATAGCCTACTTGGGTGGGAGCCACCTTCCATTAGAGTTGTGTCCAGTTCTCTCGGTAGATGTTTGCCATCTAATACTAAACACATCAATGAGAACGTAAGAATTGGACTATTCTTGCTCAACGGAATAGAATACAATATGCTGTTGTGGAAGAGCACATTACAGCTTGGATTGTACTGTTTTTTAGGCATGCCCAGAGCTGCATAATAAGATGTTTTCTTTTCCTTTCAGCCTCAAAAACAGGCTGAGTGAGCTGGTCCATCTGACTTGCTGCCGGATCTGTGTGCGAGCCCTCTCTGGTACCATTCATTATCATAACAAGTGAGTGCCTGCTGGCGGGGTGCCTACAGGGTCAGTCTCTCTCTCAGGGTCAGTCCAACATGAGATGGACAGGGGAGCCTTGGAAGTGGGTGGGGGAAGCAGGTGGAGTCAGAGCATGTGCAGTGTGTCCATCCTTGCTTCGCAGGGGGCACAGACATAACACAGAAAACACTTCATACACAGTTTCTATGTGTAGGAGTGTAATAATCAGTGTAGCTGTGTTTAATAATTGGGCATTTGTGGCATGCGAGCCAGGCCCTATTTCTCTCATAGGTCATTCCTGAGAGACAGGCACTGTCTGTTTTCCAGGAGAGGAAATTGAAGCTCTGGGCTTGGTTGTTCAGGGTCACTTAGTGAGGAAGTAGCAGAGTCAGATTTTGAGCCAGGTCCATCTGATTTAAAAAATAATGAAGTTGACAGACAGGCCTGTGGTGTAGTAGAAGGAGGACTGACTAGAGTCTGGGGCCTTTTCTCCAATCCCTATCCTGCTGCTTCTAAAATGTCATAACTGAACCGAAGACAAAGTCTGCTTTTCTCTGTTGCAATCATAGAGAATAAAGGTAGCTGAATGAAATTATTAGCCAAGTGACAATGATTTTGATTGCTTTCAAATTACTTTTCCTTTAACTCAGTTTCTTTTTTTAGATTTAACATCATTGCTTTAGAAGTTCTAGGACAAGCCTCTCTTTTGTATTTCATTTTATTATTTGTTTTTATATGTTTGTGGGTACAAATGCAGATTACTTCTGTGTGTATATTGTCGTGCAAATCTCTTTTTTTTTTTTTTTTTTTTAGCTGAATGGGTCTCTGTCTCACTTGTAGACAGGAAATATTTTGTCACTTGGCTTTACTATGTATTACCAACATAAAAGGCCCACTGACATTTTAAAATTTGATGATTTTTGTTTGTACTCTGAGTTTTGAAGTGAAGAGTAGAAGAAAACAGACAGAGATGTGATCAGAGGAGATAAGTGCAGAAAAGGCGCTCTAATTACGTGGAGAAGAGTTCACAACTTTTTGTGGAATTGCTTCTGATTTTAAAGAAAATATGCTGAGACATTATGTACTTAGTTCCTTTTTTTCTTTGTACAGGCCCAAACCAAACTACTTTGCTTCATTGGTGTCAAATACTGGTTTAGCTCTAGGGTAGACATCAACAAATTATAGGTCCACAGGCCAAGCTTGGCCAGCCATCTGTTTTTTGTAAATAAAGTTTTATTGGAACACAGCCAGGTTTGTTCATTTACATATTGCCTATGGTTGCTTTTGTGTCACAACAGCAGAGTCAAGTAATTGTTATGAGGATTATCTAGCTTGCAAAGCCTGAAGTATTTATTGTCTGGCCCTTGATAGGAAAAGTTTGCCAGCCTCTGCTCTAGAAGGATGGAAGGGAGGAAACCATGGTAAATTTGCTCATGAAATCACTAAAAGTGATGTTTATGAAGATCAAAATAATATGAAAATATTTAAGATTAAATAAGCAAAACCCATGTATTATAAAGGAAAAAACATGGGCTCTTTAACTCACTCCCATCAGACTATCTAGAGATAATTTTTTAAAGATGGGACCATATGCCTCCGAAAGTTATTTTTTAAAATATATTTTTAAAAGTAAAACGAGTGTTTACAGCTGTTCTGAAAAATAGTGACTATTGTTTAAGAGTTTCGTATTTACCGTTGTTTGTAATTGCAGGCAGTACAGACCCCAGAAGGGAGGCATTTGTGTTGCCAACCACACCTCCCCAATAGACGTTTTAATCTTGACAACGGATGGATGTTATGCCATGGTAAGAGCAGCTCATGATATTTCAAATAGTTGAGTGTTTTATGGATTGCTCACAGTTTTATTTTGGCACAGATTAGAAAGTTAGTTCTATATTAGAAACTTAACTGGGTTATACTATTGTAGCTATATAAGTTATGTAACATATTTACATGAGGAATATATGAGGGGGACTCAAAAAAACCTGGAATTATCTTTTGAGGGCAGGCTCCTAGTAGTACAGGCTCCCCTGCTAGGTAAGTGTTCTAGGAACCCATCCGCACCAGTGTACCAGCTAGCGTTGTTGGGAGAAGCTGCATTCAACTTCAGTGAATTTGTTTTGGAGATTCTTTCAATGCATCTGCTCATTTTGTGATGGATGATTTATAAGCACATCTGCCCACACCTCTCAGAGTATTTAGCAGTTTTTGACTAAAAACAGCATGACACTTGTGTCCCAACTTTCCTGTTCACCCTGTCTCACCCCAAGTGACTTTTTTTTTGATTCTCCGAATGAAAAAAGTCCTCAGAGGAAAGTGTTTTGCCAATGTGGAAGAGGTGAAACAAAAAATGGCAGAAGCACTAAAAGGCATCAAAATTGGACAAGTGCAAAAGCTGTTTTGAGCAGTGGAAAAAGCATCTCAAAAGGAATATTGCATCAAACAGAGAGTACTTAGAAGGTGACTAACGTTTAAACATGTAAGAAAAAATACACAATTTTTTTTAATTTTGGTAGTTTATGGGTTTTTTTTTTGTTGTTGTTGTTTTTTTTTGAGTTGGAGTCTCACTCCATCGCCCAGACTGGAGTGCAGTGGCTGCTCCCGGCCACCACAGCCTCGTCCTGCTGGGCTCCGGCGATCTTTCCGCCTCAGCCTCCCAAGTAGCTGGAACTACAGGCGTGCGCTACCATGCCCGGCTAATTTTTGATTTATTGTAGAGATGAGGTCTCGCCAAGTTGCCCAGGTGGGTCTTGAACCCGTGGGCTCAGGCAATCCACTCACCTCAGCCTCCCAAAGGCACGGGATTACAGGCTGAGCTACCTAGCCTGGCACAATTTTTTACAAACAAATTCCGTTTTTTTGGGTCCCTTAGTATAGTACAAGAGAAGGAAAGAAAATAGCCATTATATTTAAGGTGGTAAAAAAAAATTAAGTTACTGAAATATAGACATATTTGTGATTGGTAGGACTTTGTAAAGTTGATTACCTTTTGCTTGTAAAATCTCTGCTAGTGTTCAGTATGTTTTGCAACATTGAATTCTTCCTTCTCAGAGTTGTACAAATCCCTTAGCCAGTCAATTAGTCCTCTCTTCCTTCAGGGAGTTATATGCAATTAAAAACAAAAACAAAATCCAGCTTTTTAATAAGAATCTAGCAAGAAAGGAAACTATTTATACCTCGTTGCCTGTCTTAGTCCTTGCCCACACCGAAAAAGAAAGAAAATAAAACAAAACCCCAAAACAAACCACAAAGCCCACACTGAAACCAAACACCACAGAACCCCCTTTCACAGATGAATAGAAAGCATATTCTGGCATTTTTTTCAAATCTATTGCCCTTACAAATGTGTCAAGATTTCCTGCATTTCCTCTGTGTGGCAGGAAAATTCTGGAGGATAATTGAAGTTGCATGATGGTTAAATATGTCCTCAATGTGGAGTTAGAGTGATTGGACAAGGGCCCCAGGGGGTCTTATTTTCATATTTTCATGGTGATGGGTTGGGCTTCTAAGAAAGAAGATGGGTTTTATTTTACTCCAGTGATTAATAGTCATGGTCTGGTGTGTTTTCTGAGAAGGTATCTGAAGGGAGCCATTATTGATTACGTGTCTGCTATAGGTAGGAGAATGAGAAATACTGGCACGTGTGCAGGTATTTGACTGTCTGTGGATTATACGATCATCGAGGGGGTTTCTGAGGACACTGTAATAATTTCTACTTAGTGCCATATGTTTAATCTGTCTAAAATATATGTTTAGATATATAACCTTTGGACAACTACATTTTAACACATTATTAAATTTCTCTAAATAATGGAGCTCTTTCTGAATCTAAGGAAGCTTTAGCCACCTTTTTGAAGAGACTTATGGGAATTAGTAGTTCTTGATCTTTTTTTTTTAGTGTAGGAATCAGTTGACAGTTATATACCTTTTTAAAGAAAAAACTAACATATATCTGCATCATGCAAACACAGTTTTGTGTATAATTTCAAGGTGTTTATGGATCCCCCTAAAACCCATCCAAAGATCCTCATAATAACAACTTTAATGGACCCCAGCATAGTTCTGGGTGTTTGTCATAATTCTTGTAAATTTACGTGGATGAGTATTTTCATCCATTATATTTGACCTCACTAATCCAATGAGGTTAGGACTGGTATTTTATTTATTTATTTATTTATTTATTTATTTATTTATTTTGAGTTGGAGTCTCACTCTGTCACCCAGACTGGAGTGCAGTGGCCGCTCCCGGCCACCGCAGCCTCGACCTGCTGGGCTCCGGCAATCTTTCCGCCTCAGCCTTCCACGTAGCTGGAACTACAGGCGTGTGCTACCATGCCCGGCTGATTTTTGATTTATTGTAGAGATGAGGTCTCGCTTGCCCAGGTGGGTCTCGAACCCGCAGGCTCAGGCAATCCACTCACCTCAGCCTCCCAAAGGCGCGGGATTACAGGCTGAGCCACTGAGCCCGGCTGGTATTTTATTATAGATAAGGAAGCAGAGGCTCAGGTGACCAACCTACCTGTCTCAATCTGTGTTGTGTTGTTATAACAGAAACTTGTTGGCTCATGGTTCTGGAGACTGGGAAGTCCAATATCAGCTGCTGGCATCTGGCAAGGGCCTTCTTGCTGAGTCATCACAGGACGGAAGGCCAAAGGGCCAAGGGCACAAGAGAGTGAACCCACTCCTGAGATCCTCTTTCATAATGGCATTAATCTATTCATGAAGGCCAAGTCCTCATGACCTAACACCTTACATTATGCCCCACCTCCCAAAACTATTGCATTGGGGGTTAAGTTTCCAACCCTTGAATTCTGGGGAACATCTTCAAACCCTTGCATTGTCTTGCTATGATTTTGTGCTTCTGAGACCTTATTTCTTCTGTGTCCCCTTGCATTGTCTTGTTATGATTTTGTGCTTCTGAAACCTTATTCCTTCTGTGTCCTGATAAACAAGGAGTTGAGTATAATCCATGTGTGACCAAGGGCCTCAAATTATTGGCATTTCCCCTGCTTTTTGATCATGTATAACTGCAATTACGATATTAGCCAATGTTTAGAAAAGCATAGTAACTGCAGATGGTTCATGGGTTGAGTGGTAGAAACCTAAAGCCAACTGAATTTAGACTGGAGGTGGTACTGGGGAAAAGTGGGAGGAAGCTGTACTGCTAACCTCCAGGGATCCTAATTGGCCTCTTTTGGCTAAACATAAACTAAATAACTAAAAAGCAATAAAGATCTCTTCTTAATGGCTTTTCTTTTGGAGTTGGAATCTCATTCTGTTGCTCAGGGTGGTGCGCAATGGCACAATCATGACTCACTGCAACCTTGACCTCTTGAGCTCAAGTGATTCTCTCCCCTCAACCTCCTGAGTAGCTGGGGCTACAGGTGCGTGCCACCATACCGGGCTAAGTTTTTGATTTATTATAGAGACGAGGTCTTGCCATGTTGCCCAGACCGATCTCGAACTCTTGGGCTTAAGTGGTCCTCTCACTTCGGCCTCCCAAAGTGCTTGGATTACAGGTGTAAGCAACTGTGCCTGGCACTTTTCTTTTAAAAAAAAAAATTTTTTTTAAATTGAGAAATAAAAACGTGTATATTAAAACAACATGATGTTTTAATAGATGTTTAGTGAAATGGCTAAATCAAACTAATTAACTTATTTATTATTTCACTCAATGACTTTTCTAAAGTCTTTTTTCACTTTTAGACATAAATCTCTACTTTTTAAAAATTAGAAATATTTTCAAGCTTACAGAAAAGTTTGGGAGGCCAGGGTGAGAGGATTGCCTGAGCCTGGGGGTGCGAGACCAGTCTGGGCAACTTGGTGAGATCTCGTCTCTACAATAAATCACAAAAACTAGCCAGGCGTGGTGGCGTGCATCTGTAGTTCCAGCTACCTGGAAGGCTGAGGCGGAAGGATCGTCTGAGCCCAGCACGTCGAGGCTGCAGTGCCCATGAGTGTGTCTGTCTACATAAAAATGTGTAAAATATTTATATTTTTGATATATTTCTATTTAATATTATTAGACATCTGAATCTATACCAATACATCCAGCTCATAAGGTTCTTTTTTTTTTTTTTTTTTTTTTTTTGAGTTGGAGTCTCACTCGGTCGTCCAGACTGGAGTGCAGTGGCCGCTCCCGGCCACCGCAGCCTCGACCTGCTGGGCTCTGGCGATCCTTCTGCCTCAGCCTTCCGAGTAGCTGGAATTACAGGCATGCGCTACCACGCCTGGCTGATTTTTTTGTAGAGATGCGGTCTCGCTGCCCAGGCGGGTCTCGAACCCGCAGGCTCAGGCAATTCACTCGCCTCAGCCTCCCAAAGGCGCAGGATTACAGGCTGAGCCACCAAACTTGGCGCTCATAAGATTCTTTCTTGCTTTCCCCCAATCCATATTTGTATCTCCCTTTTTACAGTGAAAAGTCTATTTCTCAACAATATCAACATATTTACTCATTTTCTCACTTCTATAATATTAATACATCTAAAAGTGTTTCCGAATTGCTTCACCTTTTATTACCCCCCCCAATAATGTGCTACAAAGAGTTCAAGATGTTTTTCAGTTCTTGCTACCCCATCCAAGATGGGGAGTGTTAAATACCATCTTTGAACATTTCTTTGGTGTTTCTCCTTCCTTTCAGATCTTTTATTCATCTGAAATACAGTTGGGTTTGTTTGCTTTGCCTCAATTTCTGTTTATTATTCCTATCCTTGTTGATTTAATTTAATTTATTTTTTGAACATGTAGGATAGCCATATCCTTCCAAATGTCAAAACTAAACAAAGAAGGTATTACTCATAGGAATGGCGTTTTCTTTCTTTTTATTTTTTGAGTGGAGTCCCACTCTGTTGCCCAGGCTGGAGTGCAGTGGCACACTCATGGCCACCACAGCCTTGACCTGCTGGACTCAGGTGATCCTTCCACTTCAGCCTTCCAAGAAGCTGAAACTACAGGTGTGTGCTACCACGCCTGGCTAATTTTTTGATTTATTGTACAGTTGAGGTCTCACCATGTTGCCCAGGCTGGTCTCCAACCTCTGGGCTCAGGCATTCTTCTTGCCTCAACCTCCCAAAGTTCTGGGATTACAGGTGTGAGCCACCACGCCTTATTAGGAGTGGCGTTTTCTTCTACGTTCATTCTAGCCCATTCCTTCCTACTCTTGTAGGTTCCCAAATGGTTTTGGTTATTTTCTCTGCTCTTCATTTTGTAGAGATAAACATATGTATTATTTCCCCTTTAGTCTTACACAAAAGGTAGCAGACTATATTTGTTCTTTTGCCTTTTTCATTTAACAATATCTCCTGGAATTGACCCCTTTATCAGTTGTAGAGATCGACCTTGTTCTGTTCCCAGCTACATAGTACTCCATTATATGTATGTGTCATTGTCTATTCATCTAGTTTCCTGTATTTGAACATTTAGGTAATTTCTAATATTTTACAATAGCTATTAATACTGTAATTTATAGCCTTTTGCATATGTATTTTCATTTTGTTGGTGGTATATCTTCAGGGTAAATTCCTGGAGGAGGAATTATTGAGATAAAGGATAAATGTAAATGTAATTTTGATAGATGTTGTTAGGTTTCCTCCCGTTGGTGTGGTAACCCTCTCTCTTTCCCCCCAAGCGGTGTGTGAGTGCCTGCTTCCCACAGCCTTACATCGACATGTACTGCCAAACTCTTACATCTTTGTCAATCTGATGGGTTTCGGATACTATTTCTGTGTAGTTTAAATTTTCATTTCTTTAATCTTGACTAAGTTAAAGGACTTCTACTTTTTTTTTTTTTTTTGAGTCAGCCTGTTGCCCAGGCTGGAGTGCAGTGGCATGTTCATGGCTACTGCAGCCTCGACCTGCTGTGCTCAGGTGATCCTTCTGCCTCAGCCTTCCAAGTACCTGGAACCACAGGTGTGCATCACCACGCCCAGCTAATTTTTTGATTTATTGTAGAGATGAGGTCTCATCATGTTGCCCAGGCTGGTCTCAAACCTCTGGGCTCAGGCACTTCTCTTTTCCACCTCCCAGAGTGCTAGGATGACAGGTGTGAGCCACTGCACTCATCGGACTTCTACTTTTTAAAGTTGGATGGGAGTTAGCACAGCAACATAACTTACAATTTAAAGGTGCTACTCAAGAATATCTTTTCCTTACATTTGGCGGTTCAAGTCCTCTGATCAGACTAAGACCTTCGGTCAGTAGAAGGCCATTATTGTCTCCGAGTGGGGAACAGGAATCTATTGGTACTTAAAAAAACTTTATTTGGGCAGCTGTGCCTTTATACATTTCTCTTTTTCTCATGGTACTTCTAGGTTGGCCAGGTCCATGGTGGGTTGATGGGAATTATTCAGAGAGCTATGGTCAAGGCGTGTCCACACGTCTGGTTTGAACGCTCAGAAATGAAGGATCGACACCTGGTTACCAAGAGGTAAGCAGTGAGATTACTCAGTATTTTCATTGGGGCAGCATAAAAGCTGCTAAATCTTGGCCTTCCTGCCAAAAAAAGCACTAAGGAACAAACTAAAACATACATACCTCTATTTGCAGTTGAATTTTTCTGGCAAATCATCTGTCTTAGCCAGATTTTTTTTTTTTTAGTTAATTCTGCTTGGGCATGGTGGCTCATGCCTGTGATTCAGCACTTTGGAAGGCTGAAGTGGGAGGTTTGCTTGAGCCTAGGAGTTCGAGATTAGCCTGGGCAACACAGTGAGACACCATCTTAAAAAAAATTAAATTAAAAACATTTTAATTCTATAGTCATAAAGGGATTTGTAATCAGACTAGAGGCCCAAACATCTGTATTACAGCAATTTACGTATAGTTCAATCCCTGAATTTTCAAAGTGAAAAATTACCTCCTTGAAGGTTAAATAATTTTTTTTTTTTTTTTTGAGTTGGAGTCTCACTCTGTTGCCCAGACTGGAATGCAGTGGCCGCTCCTGGCCACCGCAGCCTCGACCTGCTGGGCTCTGGCGATCCTTCCGCTTCAGCCTTCCAAGTAGCTGGAACTACAGGCGTGCGCTACCAGGCCCGGCTCATTTTTGATTCATTGTAGAGATGAGGTCTCACCAAGTTGCCCAGGTGGGTCTCGAAGCCGCGGGCTCAGGCAGTCCACTCACCTCAGCCTTCCAAAGGCGCAGGATTATAGGCTGAGCCACTGAGCCCGGCGAAGGTTAAATAATTAATTATTTGCTAAATAAGTAGACGGTTGATTATCTACTGAATAACTGTCAGATCTAGCTAGAGACAGAGGGACCATGACTTGGGTTAGAGACGAGCTATTAGAAATTTTTGTTGGGGACCTTCAGTTGAAGGCACTCTGCCATTGATTCTATAAACACAAAGATGGCCCGTGACCCTAAGAGTAGGATGAAAAGTATTTGCTGAAATCTGCACTGGTTTAGAAAAGCTGTTCCTTGTTGTGAGGTTATTGATCGGTGGGGCACTCTGGCAGCTGCAGTCTCTCTGCCTCAGACCTTAGCAGCTACCAATGAGCAGAGGCTGGCTGCAGGAAAGACAGGATGATGGGCTGTAGACTGGGCTGGAGTACAGTGGTATGATCACAGTTACTGCAGCCTCGACCTCGTGGGCTCAGGGGATCTTTCTGCCTCAGCCTCACGAGTAGCTGGGACTACAGGTGTATGTCCCCATGCTTGGAAAATTTACAAGAAAATGTTTTGTAGATATGGGATCTTCCTATGTTGCCTAGGCTGGTCTTGAACTCCTGGGCTCAAGCCATCCTTCCACCCTGGCCCAAAGTGCTGGCATGACAGGCATGAGCCACCACATGTGGCTCCTTCTCAGCCTTATGGTGTGTATTTAATAGGAGAGTTCAGCCTGACTCATTTCAGGAGTTGTGTTGTACTTAGTGGCCATAATGCAGATGGGCCCAGCAGTCAGGATTCCCATTTTTCAGATGAGGAAATAAAAACACATGGATGAGGGCACAAAGGTCACACAGCAGGGATCCCGGAGCTTGTGTCACTTGACTGCCCAGTGTTCTCTCTTTTTTATTTTTATTTTTTTATTTTTTGAGTTGGAGTCTTACTCTGTCACCCAGACTGGAGTGCAGTGGCCGCTCCCAGCCACCGCAGTCTCGACCTGCTGGGCTCCGGCGATCCTTCCACCTCAGCCTTCCAAGTAGCTGGAATTACAGGTGCGCACTACCACACCTGGCTAATTTTTTTTTGATTTATTGTAGAGATAAGGTCTCACCAAGTTGCTCGGGCAGGTCTCGAACCCGCGGGCTCAGGCAATCCACTCACCTCAGCCTCCCAAGGCGCAGGATTACAGGCTGAGCCACCGAACCCAGCTTATTTTTATTTTTTAATTTATTGTAGTGACAAGGTTTTGCCATGTTGTCCAGGTTGATCTCGAACCCCTGGGCTTAGGCAATCCTCTCGCCTTGGCCCCCCAAAGTGCTGGGATTACAGGCTTGAGCCACCGTGTCCAGCTGTGTTCTCTTTTAAGAGTAGGCAGAAGACACTGAAAATCACTCACTTTGAAATTATGGAGAAATAGCACAGATATCCTTATTATACCTTTTTAAGAACGAGAATAGCTTGAGTTTATTTCCTTTACTTGTGTCTTATTCCTTTTCTTCTTACTGCTTTACAGTTATATTTGTGCTAGTAAAGTGTGAAGAATATCAGAAAGAACTTCCAATTCTTTCTTTGTAAAAGTAGAATTTTGATCCCTTATTTTTCTTCACAGACTAAAAGAACACATTGCTGATAAGAAAAAATTACCCATATTGATCTTTCCTGAAGGTAAGAATGGGGACTGCTGACCAAGCTATACTTGATAACAGCAGACCACCAAAAGTATATGAGGAACAGAACTACCTTAGAATTGTCATTCTTTGGCTGGATGCAGTGGTTCACGCCTACATTCCCAGCGCTTTGGGAGGCTGAAGAGGGAGGATCGCTTGAATCTAGGAATTCAAGACCAGCCTGGGCAATGAAGCAAGACCTCGTCTCCACAAAAAAATTAAAAAATAATAAAAATTATCCAGGCATGATAGTTTGCCAATAGTCTTAGCTACTTGCAAGGCTGAGGTAGGAGGATCACTTGAGCCTAGTTCAAGGATGCAGTGAGCTGTGCTTGCACCACTGCACTCCAACCTGGGCCACAAAACAAGACCCCGTCTCTTAAAAAAAAAAAAAAATTGTCATTCTTAGTTCACATGTCTGCTGTCCTATAGGAGTGGGACAGCCTTGTCTGAGCTACTAATACCCTACTTTCTTTTGAGATTCAATGGAAGTTATGCTACCTTTTTTTAATCACAAAAGTCAGTTCTGGGTATTAAACTCAGAATGGTGTTGTCCATGCCTTTTTAAGGGTTGTGATTTAAATGTACGGAAATTGTCACCCATTGTGAAGCAGTTGTGCCTACGGTTGTCAATACAAAAGTAAAAGTTTGTTGTTAAACCTGCTTAGGACTGTGAGATTACTACTTAGGTCAGGAACTGATTTCTGGAATGATAGTACAATGTGTGTAATTTTGATATTTTAATTATTTTATATCAAAATAATTTCTTCGAAAATTTATTTTAAAAATTATTTCTTTTAAAAATACTCACCATTCCCTCTTCTTCCTTCCCTGCAGGAACCTGCATCAACAATACTTCAGTCATGATGTTTAAAAAGGGAAGTTTTGAAATTGGGGGAACCATACATCCAGTTGCAATTAAGGTGGGACAGATACCACCCCGAAAAAGGAATTGGATTGGTGGCTTTATTTTACTGTAAATTTTGCATGACTGAAAAATCCTTACCTGTTCTTCATTCAGAGTCACTAGTTCTGTACATTCTGCTTTATTTCCCTTCTCACTCATTCTCTCTCTCTCTCTTTCTCTCTCTCTCTCTTGATTAGATGTCTAACCTTCTGGCTTCCTTGGGTCACACTGAGTAAAGAGAAATTGTCTTTGGTCACACATAAGTTACATAATATAGTTAGTGTATATACATAATGATACTTATTTTTAAATTTTTTTATTATAAAGTTTAGAAAAATGAGAACAGTATAAAACTAGTGAGAAATTTGCCCTTGTTTTTTTAAAACGAATCTTTCAGCATCTGGTTTGAAGGAGTTGTTGCAATTCTTGGTTCTCAAGGTGCTCATCAGAAAGGTTCGATTGAATTTTGCTCTTTGTGTACTTCATCATTGAAAACAGCTGCTCACAAATGCGCTGCCAAAAGTGATTTCATGAATAATGTGTGACCGTGAGCTTCAAAAATGGAACCACACATGGGGTCACAAAGAAAGTAAACTCAAAAAAACATGTGATGTTAAAAGATTTTGTGGGACCACATTCCTAGCTGTCCTGTGCCTCATCAGGCTATGGGCTGTAGGTTGGACATGCCTGGTCTAGATAGATGTGCACTGGGTGACTGCGTGCTAGGCGTTAGCTACTGAGAAAGTGATAAGCAGAAGAGACACTGTCCCTGCTCTCATCAACCTCTCAGTTAAGCGTGAGACAGATGTTAATAGTTACACGAGTAACTCTCCCACGGCAGCACTCCAGGGCTCTGACTAGAAAAGCAGTCAGCACTCACTGGAGGAGTTAGCTGGCCTGATTTACTTTTCTCAGTCAATTCCATCAAGCAAAGCAACTTCTCTTCTTTTTAGGGTCTGATAAAGATATTTGGCCCACCACCTTAAAAACACTGACACAAATGGAAGGTACCACTTATTCATAATTGGGATGTGTTTTCTTTTCCTTTTTCTCAGTATAACCCTCAGTTTGGTGATGCGTTTTGGAACAGTAGTAAGTACAACATGGTGAGCTACCTGCTGCGAATGATGACCAGCTGGGCGATTGTCTGTGACGTGTGGTACATGCCCCCGATGACCAGAGAGGTATTCCTTAGATAACGCTTCATCTAATCAGATAAAAGCGAGAAACACTTTACCCCCAAACCAGGGTGTCTCCCTTACATCATGCCTTTCTACTTTCTCAGAGGAGGGGTTATTTTTTAATAATGTACTTAGCTCTCTTTACATTGAGCCATTTTATATTTAGCAATTTTTTTCCATTATTCTTTTACAATTGCTACTGGATTATTGAATCTACCGACACTATGGAATGTTGTATCTTAGGTAAGACTGATAAAGAGTATAAGAAATATATGCACATGATAAAAAATTAAACAACACAGCACTGCATTTTTTGATAGAATTAGTGATATTTGTTATGATTGACTAAGAATAGAAAGTATTTGAACCAAAATACACATCTAGTATTTTAAAGCAATATAAATGATGATGAGACATTTCAAGGTATTAAAAACTGTATACTCAAGATACACTTGTCATTTTTATTCTTTAACCAGGAAGGAGAAGATGCAGTCCAGTTTGCTAACAGGGTTAAGTCTGCTATTGCCATACAAGGAGGACTGACTGAACTTCCCTGGTAAGACATATTTCAGAAGTTCTTTTTTTTTCAATTAAAAAAAAATCATTGTTAATAATGGCATGTATTATTCTAGTGAGCTGTGGGTTTAGCTGAAAGTGAGCGTGCCTTATACATAATAATAATATCTTAAAGAAGGAAGATGTGTATTTCTCTCACTTCAACGTGAGCAGTCAAGGGTGGTATGACCTCTCAGTCTGCATTACTCTACCAGCTTCAGTGTGTACATCTATATTATGGTCCAAGATGGTCCTCCCAACTCTGCTTGGTGTGTGAGGTAAACGACTAGGAGAAAGGAATTAAAAGAAGGAGACATCTGTCTCTAAGAACACAAGCCGGAAGTGGGATTTATACTTGTACCCTTGACTAGTATTCAAGTTGTGTGGTAACATACAGCTGCAGAGGAAGCTAGGGAATGTAGTCTCTGTTCCAGTAGCCATGTGCCTGGCTAAAGTGTAGGGTTCTTTTAGTGAAGAAGAAAGGGAGAATAGGGCCAGGCGTGGTGACTCATATCTGTAATCTCAGCACTTTGGGAGGCGGAGGTGAGAGGATTGCCTGAACTCAGGGGTTCGAGACCAGCATGAGCAACATGGTGAGACCTCATCTCTATAATAAATAAAAAAATCAATCAGGTATGGTGGCACGTGCCTGTGGTTCCAGCTACCTGGAAGACTGAAGCGGAAGGATCACCTGAGCCCTGCAGGTCAAGGCTGTGGTGGCCGTGAGCTTGCCACTGCACTCCAGCCTGGGCAACAGAGTGAGACTCCAACTCAAAAAAACAAAAAGAGAGAGAGAGAGAGAGAGAATAGATTTGGGAGTCAAGTGGGTTTTGAGAAGCGAGGAGCTACTTATCGGCTTATTCATCTTTAACTCTAGGTATAACTATAGTAAAGGAAGACTTAATAACTTTTAAAAAGGAGGCTGGGTGCAGTGGCTCATGCCTGTAATCCCAGCATTTGTGGAGGCTGAGGTGAGAAGATCACTTGAGCCCAAGAGTTTGAGACCAGCCTGGGCAATATAGTGAGACCTCGTCTACTAAAAAATACTTACTTAGCCGGGTGTGGTGGCATATGCCTGTAGTCCTAGCTACTTGGGAGTTTGAGGTAGAAGGATTGCCTGAGCCCAGGAAGTTGAGGCTACTGTGAGCTGTGATTGTGGTTTGTGGTGACCATGCCACTGTGCTCCAGGCTGAGCAATAGAGTAAGATATGACTCAGAAAAAAAAAAAAAGGAAATAAGTAAAATATTTTAGTTATGGAGAACTACGGCTTTAGCTTTTTATTTATTTGAGAAAGATTGAACATAGGTGAGTGTATTTGTCTGCTTGGGCTGCCAAATCAAAACATTGTGATTCCCCTATCCACAGGCCCTTCTAAGAGCCCAGTGGATTCCCAAAACCATGGACAGATCCTAGATAGACTTTTTTCCCCCTATACATACCTCTGACAAAATTTAATATATAAATTAGGCACAGCAAGAGATTAACAACTATAATACTAAAGTAGAACAATGACAGCAATATACTGACTATAATAAAAGTTATGTAAATATGGTCATGCTTTCTTTTTCTTTCTCAATATATGAGGGGGTACCCCAAAACACCTAGAAATTATTTATAAAAAATTATCCATTTATTCTTACACGTCGCCTCCAATGTACTCTCCGTCTGATGCAATATACCTATTGAGATGCTTTTTCCACTGCTCAAAACAGTTTTGGACCTTGTCATTTCTGATGCCTTTTAGTACTTCTGCCATTTTTTGTTTCACCTCTTCCACATTGACAAAACGTTTCCCCTTGACTTTTTTCACTGGGGAAACGAAAAAAAGTCATTCAGGGCCAGGTCAAGTGAATACGGAGAGTGGGGCACAGGTGTCATGCCGTTTTTGGTCAGACTGCTGAACACTCAGTGTGGTGTGAGCAGATGCTCTCGCAAATCACCCATCATGAAATGGGCAAACTCGTTGAAAAATCTTTAAAAAAAAAAAAAAATTCACTGAAGCCGAATGCAGCCTCTCCCAACAACACTATCAAGTACACGGAGGCCGATGGGTTCCTAGAACACTTACCCAGCAGGGGAAGCCTGTACTACAAGGGGCCCACCCTTCAAAAGATAATTCTGGGGTTTTTTTTTTGGGACCCCCCTCCCTTGTATATATGGCTGATACTTTCCTTAAGAACTAAGATCTGCTGCCATTGCAATGGGGAATTGGATAAAACTTTGAAGTCGCAGTTGGGTGGTTAGAGCATCATGAATTTTACTCAATGCTTGAGAAGGAGAATTGTTCAAAAATAATGTTCAAAACCAAACATTACTAATTTTGACTTTTTAAAAATTAAAAAAAAATTTTTTTGAGTTGGAGTCTCACTCTGTTACCCAGGCTGAAGTGCTATGGCAGGATCACAGCTCTACACAGCCTCTACATCCTGGGCACAGGTGATCCTCTCATCTCAACCTCCTGAGTGGCTGGGACTACTGGTGTGCACCATCATGTCTGGCGAAGTTTTGATTTTTTTTTTTTTTTTTTGTAGAGACAAGGGTTCACTATGTTGCCCAGTCTGGTCTTGAGCTCCTGGGCTTGATCTATCTTCCCATCTTAGCCTCCCAAAGTGCTGGGATTACAGGTGTGAGCCACCATGCCCAGCCTCATTTCAAGTGTTTACCTTGTTTTGGCCTGGACCTCAGGAAAGGAAAAAAACCTTCTTTCTCTCCCTCTTCCTTCCTTAGTTCTTGCTGTTCAGAATTCAGGTAAATGCTGTAAATAGAGGTAGCTCATTTGGATAAAAGAGGCTTATGTGGAACATTCTGGGGACCTAATGATAATGTATAATCTTGTTTTATCTTCGTGGACCCCCCCCCCGGATAACTTATGCATCGCAGTCTGTTTTTAAGTTGAGAGACTTACTGGTGGGCTGTATCTTAGATTTAACTCTAGAAGCCAGAATATTGCAGTGGTCTCAGGCAAGTGTCTGTTTGGAGGTCAAGTTCTACCCTCGTGGCATTGAGTTCACTAACTAACCTATGCTCATTTATCAGCAGAAAGCATTTGGTAAACATGCGTGCTCCACTGGGTTAAAATTAAACAGTCACAGTATAAAGTAAGCAAGTTCTCAGTGCATGCCCTCTTGGTAGTTAAAATCTAAGACATTAGATCAGGAGGGAGATAGCGGACCCTGCTAGTCCAATCAACTCCCAGCCCTTCAAGTTTGTTGTTTGTGTCCAGAGAAGGAAAGACAGCCCTTAGACCCAGGCAGGTCTGTGTTTTTACCACCCTAGAGAGAGTTCAAAGATTTACAGCCTCTCTGGAGAAATGCTGCTTACATAGGCACTAACTCCTGGCTGAATGCGATTTATGATTTTGTTATGTGTTTTATTTTGGAATATGAGAGATTATGAATCTGGAAATATAGTGCTTTGAATACAAATACGACTTGTTAAAACATTGGGTTGGATTTGAATAATGATTTATCTTTTTTGAATAATTATCTTTAAGAAATTTACTCACATATACAGTACCCTTGCCTTTTCGTGTGTGTATATTTTAAATATTCTATATTGTTTTCCAGTAAGACATAAGGTGGATGAAAAAGCAATATTTTGTTTTCCTTGGGGAAAAATATAGGGAAATAATCCAGTTTTTTGTGGGTATTTTTGTTTATTTTTTTGAGGCAGGGTCTCACTCTGTTGCTCAGGCTGGAGTGCAGTGGCACAGTCATGGCTTACTGCAGCCTGGGCTCAGGTGATCTTTCTACTTCAGCCACCCAAGTAGCTGTGCCAACAGGCATGTGCCACCATGCCCAGCTGATTTTTTTGATTTTTTTTTTTTTAAATAGAAGCAAGGTCTCACTATGTTGCCCAGGTTGGTCTTGAACTCCTGGGCTCAAGCGATCCTCCTGCCTCCACCTCCCCAAAATACTGGGATTGTATATAGGTTTGAGCCACCACACCTGGCCTGTAACCCTGGTTTTAATCGTCTTTGTTCCAATCCACATATTTAATACAACAGCCCTAACTTCCAAAAATAAACTTAATAAAAACAATATCCCAGTGGAGATATTGTTCTTTATTTTAACCAAGAATGAGAGAGATTGTTTCTTCCTCAAAGTAACATGTTGGGGTCAGTGGTGGAGCAGAGACTCACGTGTGCATCCTCTTGCTTCTTTTTTTCTTTTTTTGAGTCGGAGTCTCGCTCTGTTGACTAGGCTGGAGTGCAGTGGCACGCTCACGGCCACTGCAGCCTCAACCTGCTGGTTTCAGGTGATCCTTCCGCCTCAGCCTTCCAAGAAGCTGGAACTACAGGCATGCGCCATCACACCTGGCTAATTTTTGTTGATTTAGTGTAGAGACAAGGTTTCGCCAAGTTGCTCAAGCTGGTCTCAAACTCATGGGCTTAGGCAGTCCTCTCACCTGGGCCTCCCTAAATGCTGGGATTATAGGCCTGAGCCACTGAACCTGGCCAAAGCCCAGTGGTCTTGGCCCGCTATCGACCAGATGCACGAATGTCATGGCACATGTAATGTATATTAATATGCAAGCCTTGTGCAGTCCTTGCTGAGGAGTGTCTTTTAGACATGTGTCTTTCTCTTCGCAGGGATGGTGGGCTGAAGAGGGCAAAGGTGAAGGACAACTTTAAGGAAGAGCAGCAGAAGAATTACAGCAAGATGATCGCAGGCAATGGGCCTCTCAGCTGAGGTGGACGATGATACCCTTGGGTACACTTGGCTTTCCTGAACTTGCCCTAGAAATGCAGTGGGTTTCGGTTTGTGTTGTTGTTTTGTTTTGTTATTGTTAATCTTTTCTACAGAATGATGGTCTCTACCTATTCGTGCCAGAGGCAGAATCCCCAGATGCCCCTTTTGGCTTCTGTTGTTGTAATAACATTAGCTCTGTGAATTGTAGGTAGTTTAATGAGTTAAAACAGATTCTTTTTTTGTAAAATGATGGCGTCATTGTTGATTGAACGAATGTTTGTATGGAAAAAAAATGCTTCCAAAGTATGTCTGATAGGGTAATTTCCCCCAATCCAAACTCTCTTTTCTTTTTTTTTTTTTTTTTTTTTTTTGAGTCAGAGTCTCAGTCTATTGCCCAGGCTGGAGTACAGTGGCACATGCATGGCCACTGCAGCCTTGGCCTGTTGGGCTTAGGTGATCCTTCTGCCTCAGCCTTCCAAGTAGCTGAACTACAGGCATGTGCCACCACGCCTGGCTAATTTTTTAATTTATTGTAGAGATGAGATCTTGCTAGGTTGCCCTGGCTGGTCTCGAATCCGTGGGCTCAGGCATTCCTCTCACCTCGGCCTCCCAAAGTGCTGGGATTATAGCATGAGCACTGCAACTGGTCCTCTCTTTTCTTAATAGCTTTCTCACTCCCTTCACCCTTAACAGGGGATTACGCGTCAGTGCAAGGCAGCCATTACAGTCATGTTGTACCTCACCTCAGGGTTTAAGAGAATAATGGAGGGTTGTATTTAGGAGAAGGGACTACCTTGTGGCTGTCTGCTCTGACGGTCGAAAGGAAATGTAAATTATTTTTTACTAATATGTCGAAAGAGATATACTGTTTGGTAAGCTTCACCAAAGAACAGCGAGTGGGAGTTCATGTGTGTGTGCATTCATAAGTAGGCAACTTGCAGACACATTTTAGCCAGCAACTGGTGGTAAAGAGCTTCCTTTGCTTTCTTTTTTTGTATGGAGATCTATACCCAGTTTCTCTCTCATCTACTGGTTGATTTTGTAACCAAACACCTTTTTTTTTTTAAACAATTTAGTGGTTTTTAGTATAGTCATGGAGTTGTACAGTCAAAAGTACAATCCATTTTAGAACATTTTTATTACCTCCCAAATAAGTCCTGTACCCTTTAGCCATCACCACCCCTCAAGACTCCCCTCCCCCAAACACTAGTCTACTTTCTGACCAAACACATTTTCAAAGAGGAGACTTTAAAAAAAAAATCACAGTGAGCCTCTTCAGTATGAATGAGTGACTGTGTGTAGCAAGACTCCTCTCCAACCCTGGGTGGTTTATTCCTGAACTTTCTCAGTCTCTCAAACAGAAAAACAAAACAAAACAAAAAAACCTGGTATAATTACCTTTTGGAAACTGAGCCTTAAATTTTTTAAAAGGGGAGACATGTTTTCCTCAACTCACACAGCATAAGCAATGTCTGACAGCAATGTAACGCTGTCATTGAGAGTATTCTGTCTCTTCTAGTAACCATGTCCAGAATGTGAAACTGTCTTATCATGAACATAAATAAATTCTATATTTCTAAATGTGTGTCGTGTTGCTTTCCCTTCCCCTCCCTGATCCTGGTTTTGAGAGAGTTAAATTCTTTCTTATGATAAGCAAGGGTTGTTTGTTGATCACTGCAATGGCATAGCTAGATTTTATTGGACTGGAACAACTGGGGAATGGGAACATGAGCCACGGGCCTTGTTTTTCTTCTTGTTCTTCTTTTTAGCCTAGTTATTTGGACTCTGGCCCTGTGGACTCCGCCTTGAGCAAAGTCACAGACCTCAGTTATTTTGCAGGTGAGTCAGGTGATTCTATCTAACTGACTGTATGGGCAGGCTTGGCACTGCGCTGTCAGCATACATACTTCTTATCTAGTCAGATGGGTTTTGTCCCAAAGAAAATGTGCAGACAGGTTGCCCTCAGGGTCATGTACCTTTCTGTTCTCACCTCCCCCTCCACCCTTTCCCCTACAATCTCTATTAGGGGTGATCTTGACTGAGATGAGCAAATTCAAATATGTATGTTGGGGCAACTTTGATTACTTTTTCTCAGAAGCAGTTGTTCCTTTTCCATATTATTTTTATATTCATTTTGGCTTGAATTAATGAATCCATTTTATTAGCCCAGTTCTCAGAAAAGCTGTTCTGTGTGGACACCTATAAAATGTATCTTTTAAAAAACATTTTAATTTTAATTTTTTTAAGATGTGGGGTACAATTCAGGATTAGGTAGGTAAGTGGTCATTGTATAGGTAAAATTTGGTCCTCCCTTAGGTCTTCACTTCACGTGGTTTGAGATCAGGTACGCTCACTGATGTTAGCTCTAGGAACACTGTAAAAGCCACAGTGCTTTAGGTAATCACTAGGTAATTGAATGCTTCTCAGTCAGAACTATTGTCTTGTGGGTCTGATTTACATAGCTACCTTTCAGGTTGCCCAAAGAATTGCCATGTTATTGAAACCATGTTTTTGAAAAGCTCATATTGTTCAGGTTTAGCTTATGTTCCTTAGAACTCCTTTTATGTTTGCCTTCCCTAATAATATTTTATATCCGCTTTGGAAATACTGTGCCCAGAGTTTAGTGTTCCTGAATTTTCTGTTACGGTAATGAGATTTCAGGGTAAGCAGGATTTGGTAGAAAAATCTCATCATGTAAGTAAGACCTGTTGCCTGACCCTTGCATAGATGGATTAATTGGTCCTTGAAGCTGGCCTCTTTTTATTTCACCTCTTTGTTTTGGGCATAGTTACAGACATCAGGCTCTAGAAATGCTCAGGATTTCTAAAATACCATGTCACATCCTGGATTGGATGAGTAGTCATGTGTGAAACTGTAAATATACTCAGAGCACAACGGAGCACACTTATCAAAGTCTAAAGTTGTTCACTACCTTTACTTTCCTTTTGAATAATGTAAGAACCCTAGAGCTTGATTTGCAGTCATTCACTACCAGCCCCAATTTATATGCTATTATACGAATAAAATGCTATTATATGCATTTTAATTACTTTTTTAATACTACAGATTGTCATTGTCATCATCATCATCATCATTTTATATGGTCAGTATTTACCTGTACTTTTACTATTTTTTAATTTTTCTTATCCTTTCATCTGGGATGACTTAAAATAATTTTTTTAATAGAGTCTGTGATGGCAAACTTGACTTTTTTTTCCTGAAAGTATTATTTTGTACTCATTCTTGAAAGTTTTTACTGAATATAGGAGCTTATGTTTAGACTGACAGATTTTTTTCTCTAAGCACATTAAAGATCACTTCTGTAGATGCTGTTGAGAACTCAGCTGGTAGCTGAGTTCTTTGAAGTTAACATTTGAGTGTATTTAAGATACTGCTTTTGCTGTATCTCATAGGTTTTGGTATGTTGTGTTTCCATTTTCATTTGCTCTAAGACATTTTAATTTTTCTTCTTCATCTTTTTTTTTTTTTTTTGAGTTGGAGTCTCACTCTGTTGCCCAGACTGGAGTGCAGTGTCACGCTACTGGCCACTGCAGCCTCAACCTGCTGGGCTCCGGCGATCCTTCTGTGTCAGCCTTCCAAGAAGCTGGAACTATAGGTGCGCACTACCATGCCCAGCTAATTTTTTGATTTATTGTGGAGACAATGTCTCACCATGTTGCCCAGGCTGGTCTCAAACCCGCAGGCTCAGGCAATCCTCTAGCCTCAGCCTCCCAAAGTGCTAGGATTATAGGCTTGGGTCACCGTGCCCAGCCAAATTTTCTTCTTAATTTCATCATTGACCCACTGGTCATTTAGAAGCATGTTGTTTAATTTCCATTTATTTGAATTGTACACCTTCCAAAGTTCCTCTTGTTATTGATTTCTAGTATTATTCCATTGTGGTCAAGAGATGATGCTTGATATGACTTTGATTTTTAAAAAAATTGTTGAGACTTATCTTGTGGCCTAAACATATGGTCTCATACTGAGGGATGTTTCATGTGCTGATGAGAAGAATGCATATTCTACAGCTGTTGGGTGAAATGTTCTATAAATGTCTGTTAGATCTATTGGTCTACAATGTATTTAAACCTGATGTTTTTTGCTGATTTTCTGTCTAGATGATCTCTCCAATGCTGAGAGTAGGGTATTGAAGTCCCCAGCTATTATTTTATTGGAGGTTATGTCTCCTTTTAGATTTAATATTTGCTTTATATATCTGGGTGCTTCAGTGTTGGGTGCATATATATTTTCAATTTTATATCCTTTTGCTGAATTGATTCCTTTATCATTATATAATGATTTTCTTTTTCTCTTTTTATAGTTTTTAACTTAAAGCCTATTTTAGCTGATATAACTATAACTACTCTTGCTCACTTTTGGTTTCTGTATATGTAGAATATGTTTTTTCATTCCTTCATTTTTGATCTGTGTATAGTTCTACAGGTGAAGTGAGGTTTTTGTAGGCAGCATATAGTTAGACTTTTTTTAATGCAGCCAATATATCTTTTAATTTGAAGATTTGATCAGTTTAAAATCAAGGTTGTTATAGATAGATGAAAACTTTACTTCTGTCATTTTGTTAATTGTTTTGTATATCTTTTGTTACTTTCTTCTTCACTTATAATTTATTTTTCCAGTTCCTGCACTATAGAAAACTTTCTGTAGTGATGAAGTTTGATTCTTTTATTTTTATCCTTCGGGTCCGCTCTATCCATGAGTTTATATTTTTATGTGTTTTCATAATGGTAGGTATTGTTCCTTTGCTTCCAGAAGTAGAACTCCCCTAAGGAGAACTCTAGTCAGGTTGGTCTAGTGGTGATAAATTCACTTAGTTTTTGCTTATCTGGGAAAGACTTTACTTCTCTTTCATTTCTGAGGAATAGCTTTGCTAAGTATAGTATTATTGGCTGCCAGTTTTTCTTTTTTTTTCATTATGCTTGAATATGTCATTCCATTCTTTTTGGCCTGTACAGTTTCTGCTGATAAATATGCTATCATTCTAATGGGGTTTCCCTCAGCTAGGACATGACACACTTCTCTTGTTGTTAGAATTCTCTCTTTGTATGTGACTTTTGACAATTTGACTGTATTGGGCCTTGCAGAGGACCTTTTTGAATAGAATCTATTTGGGAACTGTTTTTTAATTAAAAAAAATAAAGAGACAGGGTCTTCCTATGTTGCTTAAGCTGGTCTTGGACTTCTGGGCTCAACCAATCCTCCTGCCTTGCCCTCCCCAAATGCTGTGATTACAGGCTTGAGCCACTGCACCTGGCCCTGTTTGGGAACTTTTACACTCCCTGGATCTTGATGTCAGTTTCTCTCCCAAGACCTGGGAAGTTTTCACCTATTATTTCATGAAGTAGGTTTTCTACACATTTCCCATCTTCTCCTGAAATTCTCATAATGCAGATAGTTGTTATTGTTTTATGGTGTCTCATTAAGACTTTCAGTCTTTCTTCATTCTGTTTTATACTTTGATTTTTTTATTTTTATTTTTTTGGTCTGCCTGGGTTATGTCAATAAATCGTCAACTTTATAAATTTTTTTTCGAACGTTTGTTTAAGAATGCTTTACATTTAGTTTACAAATGCCACATTTTAGTAACTTTTTCTAGCCAAATACAGTTGATTGTAAGAGAATAAAAGTCTGTGGAATTGTATAGTATATGTCTGTTTTAAAATTTCTTCTCAGCTGTCAGCATGGTCAGGTTGGCTGACTCAACAGTAAGCCTCAGACCATACCTTGAAAATCTGTTTCCTATGAAGGAAGAAGTAACATTTGAAGTTCCTGAACCAAGGTTTTCTTGAATGGCCTTTACTAAAAGTTTCTATCTTGAGATCTCAGTAGGTCTTTTTCTGATTAGGTTACAATGGAATCTATAAATTCTTCTACTTGATCTAGTTTGCAGTTGAACCTCTTGCTTGTACTCTATATTGCATTCAATGAATTCTTTAGCTCCAGTGTTTCTGTTTGGGTCTTTTAAAAATGATATCTCTGACTTTGTTAAGGTTCTTATTTAGATCATGAATTATTTTCCTGGTTTTGTTGAAATGTCTATATATAGCTTACTGTATCTTGCTAAGTGTGCTTAAAATCATTACTGTTAATTTCTTTTCTGGCATCTTGTATGTTTTTTTCTCTGGGGTCTGTTATTGGAGAATTGTTACAGTCTTTTGGAGGTATGTTTCCTTTTTAAAAAATATTTTTCTTGTGTCTCTTATGTCACTCTGTACATCTAGTGAAACAGTTGCCTCTTCCAATTTTGTGGAGTATCTTTAGTAGGGAATGACTTATTCTGGTAGATGTGTTCTAGGGGATCAGTTGGGTAACTTGATTTGGCTTTCTAAGTGGATACAGTAGGTGGTCTCTGTGTAGTTTCTTCAGCTATAATCCATGTTAGTGATGTTTGTGAGTGCCTCAGTGTCCTAGACTGTGAGGATTTGCGGTGGCAGTGGCATGGCTTTGCTGGGTATGGGACTACCAGGCTGTTTCTCTGACCAGGGGCATGGGTGTGCAGCGATTTGGCAGCTGGTGGCTCAGGGGCAGGTCTGCCAGGCTGTTATTCTGGCCAGGACTGCCAAAAGGGCAGCTTGCTAAAGGCAGGTTCATTGGAATGTTTGGTTCAGCCAGCCACAGGTTGGCTTTTCCTCTGTGCAAGACTGAAGTCATGGCTATTCCTGGGCCCATGCTTCAAGCAGCCAGGGTCATGGTATTGTAGCCACCCATGTTGGCTTGGTAAAATGATGGCAGAGACTCCAGGCTGGAGTAATGCAGTGGCTGCTGGTCCTCAAAGGAGGGCACAGTCCTGCAATGGCTCTGATGTCAAGATGGTGTCATGCTGCAGTAGCTTGGCTCATGGGGATGGGGCGTGCACATCTTGTGCTTCTACTCTGGGATAACGCAGCTACATAAATCCCAAACAGCTCCCCAGACCAGGCTTAGGGCTTGTGGAGACTGTGGGATCCTCCTGTATGAAGGACCGCAGGAGACTGTGGTGGCAGTGAGGGCAAGGATGGACCTTATGTTTCCCCCACAAGAGGAAGTTGTTCCTGGCTCTGAATTTATCCCAATGGGGGAGATAGGGAGGCAGAGGCAGAGTAACTCACTCCCGTCTTGTTGCTACCATCACAGGCTTCTCTGCTCCATGGGGAGTTCGCCAGTCCCTTGCTGTACTCCAGTGCCCATCCCTCAGGCTCTACAAAGTTCAGTTGTTTATTTGTTGGTATTTTTTGATGAAAGATAAGCACCAGGCCCTGTAGTCAGCCATCTTGTTGATGCCCTTTATTTCTCATGTCTGTGTGTTATATTTAATCCTTTGTCAAATGTGCTTATCCTGATGCAGGTTTTGAAGCACCCTGTGTTTATTGACTTTCTATTTTTTCCAACAATTCCAAAATCTTATTTCTTTTGAGGGTCTGGTCTGTTTTTTCTGTTGTTTCTTGTTCATAGAGTCTTTTTTTTTTTTTTTTTTTTTGAGTTGGAGCCTCACTGTGTCACCCAGGCTGGAGTGCAGTGGCATGTTCATGGCTCCTGCAGCCTCAGCCTCCTGGATTCAGGTCATCTTTCTGCCTCAGTCTCCCAAGTAGCTAGAATCACAGGCACATGCCACCCAGCTAGCTTATTATTTATTGTAGAGATGAGGTCTCACCAAGTTGCCCAGGCTGGTCTCGAACTCCTGGGCTCCTGCAGTCCTCTCGCCTCTGCCTCTTGAAATGCTGGGATTATAGGCGTGAACCACCGTGCCCCGGCCTAGTGCATTCCTTTTAATTGCCAAGTAGTTTTAAATCCTTAGGGGAACGTTATTTTTCCTTTTCACTTGGTACTAAGATTTGACACAAGTGATGAACTTTGCTCGCGTCTGGGAGTAGGGAAGAGACGATCTCTACTTGACTCTCAAGCAGAGGATGTAGCCCTTCGAATCTCACCTTCAGGAGAAGGCTCTTCAGTTCTACTCCCCATCTTGGGCAGGCCTTCGATTGTGTCCTTTGTCCTTTCGGCCCCTGAGACTCTAGAAACCAGTGCTCAAGCTTGCCTTGTTCAGCCAATGCCTGCAAAGTGAAAGACACCTGCTGGTCTCTCTGAGAATTCTCTGAGAACCCACCGTCCCTCATTCCTTGGCCTGAGTCGTCCTGACATTCCTACTCGTTATGGATACATTGAAAATACTTTTCTTTCATCCACAGGAGGAAGGTTGCTAAAAATAAAAGTTCTAGAAAGACACTTTAACTTTTTTTTTGAGTATGAATCTCACTCTGTCGCCCAGGCTGCAGTACAGTGATATACTCCTGGCCACCACAACCTCAACCTGCTGGGCTCAGGAGATCCTTCCACCTCAGCCTTCCAAGTAACTGGAGCTACAGGCGCTCACCACCATGCCTGGCTAATTTTTTGATTTATAGTGGAGATGAGGTCTTGCTAAGTTGCCCAGGCTGGTCTCGAACTCCTTGGCTCAGGCAGTCCTCTTGCCTCGGCCTCCCAAAGTGCTGGGATTACAGGCGTGAGCCACTGTGACCCGCTGAGACTTTAACTTTAAAAAGAAATTTCTTTGAGTATTTTAATCTACATTGAAGCCATTGTTTTAATATAAAGAGCAAAAACTCTCCTTCGGAATCATTACTATTCATTTGCAAACTAGATATTTTGCTGAAGGTTTTTATAAGATGAAGTGATATATGGGAAGATGTACCCTGGCATAGGGAAAGCCCTAAGATTTGGTTGTCAGCCGGGCTCGGTGGCTCAGCCTGTAATCCCGCGCCTTTGGGAGGCTGAGGTGAGTGGACTGCCTGAGCCCGCGGGTTCGAGACCCGCTTGGGCAGGCGAGACCCCATCTCTACAATAAAATAAAAAAATTAGCCGGGCATGGTAGCGCGCCTGTAATTCTGGCTTCTGGGAAGGCTGAGGCGGACGGATCGCCGGAGCCCAGCAGGTCGAGGCTGCGGTGGCCGGGAGCGGCCACTGCACTCCAGTCTGGGCGACAGAGACTCCAACTCAAAAAAAACCAAACAAACAAACAAAAAGATTTGGTTGTCATAGAGAACACAGAAACCCCAAAACAGGCTGAGTGCAGTGGCTCATGCTTATAATTCCAGCACTCTGGAAGGTCAAGGCAAGAGAATTTGTTGAGTGTAGGAGTTCAAGGCCAGCCTGGCCAATGTAGTGAGATCTCATCACCACAAAAATAAAAAAAAAAACCTAGCTGGTTATGGTGGTTTGCGCCTGCAGTCCCAGCTACTTAGGAGGCTGAGGTGCGAGGAGTCCCTGGATGTAGGCAGTTGAACCTGTGGTGAGCCGTGGTCATGCCTCTGCACTCCAGCCTGGTAGACCTCAAGGTCAGATATGATATATATTTCTTATAAAAGTATGTAAATTTAAAATTCTTTGAGGACCTCTGGGAATTGTATTTCTTGACTTAATTAAGATATTTCCTTGCCGATTACACAAATCAGTTAGGAATCACAGGTTAGAGTTGGGCGAGCTTTTAAGTCATTGTTTCTCTAGCTTTATAAAGTAAGACACCTGTATTTGGTGCCTGTGGTGCCCACACTTTTCTGAGGTTGAGGACACAGCAGTGACAAGAAGGACAAAACCCCTGGGCCTGTCATAATCCACCGAAGCAGGTGGGCTATAAAAAAAAAAAAAAAATCAAGCTGGGCTCGGTGGCTCAACCTGTAATCCCGCTCCTTTGGGAGGCTGAGGTGAGTGGATTGCCTGAGCCCGCAGGTTCGAGACCTGCCTGGGCAGCGAGACCTTATCTCTACAATAAATCAAAAAATCAGCCGGGCGTGGTAGCATGCGCCTGTAATTCCGGCTACTTGGAAGGCTGAGGTTCATCCCAGAGAGTGTATTCCCCTCACCTGGGCAGGCTCCGTCACCTCACCTGTGTGGGAAGCCCTCCTCCATGCTGTCCTCACAGCACACAGGCCCCAACACCCTGCTCCAGGACCCACGGCCTCCCTACACCTGTGTGGAGGCCCACCTTTCTCTGCCCACCTATGGCCTTAGGACTTTCAAGAAGGGGAGAAGAGAAAGAGGAGGTGGCAGAGCAATTTCTGTTTCACTTTTGATAGTGGTGCCAGAGCCACATCTTTCTTTCAACCTTTACTTTCCATTGTACACTTCTTTGAATTGCACATAGGCTGGGCATGGTGGCTCATGCCTGTAATCCCAGCACTTTGGGAGGTTGAGGTGGGAGGATTGCTTGAGCCCAGGAGTTCAAGACTTGCTTAGTCAACATAGTGATATTTTGTCTCTACAAAAAGTAAAAAAATTAGCCAGGCATGGTGGTGTGTGCCTGTAGTCCCAGCTACTCAGGAGAATGAGGGAGGAGGATCACCCAAGCCCAGGAGGTCAAGGCTGGAGTGAGCTGTGGTTGTGCCACTGCACTTCAGCCTGGGAAACACTGAAAAAAATTGCACATAGGTAAGTATACATATTTAAGGCATAATATCTTTTCTAACCAGGTCTCTTTCCTGGATGGATTTTAATTTGGCTTTAATACACAAAGAATGCTAAGATATTTTAGACCTATGCCTTCAAGCTTCATTTTTACCATCGTTTTACATGAACAGAGCACCTTGTTTCAGTGGCATGGTGGGCAAGCGTCATCTTCTGCCTTCCACATGCTCTTTCTTTCATTGCTGTGTTATACTAATGGGCAGGCACCTTCTCCTCCCACAGAGGCCTGCTTGGGCCCACAGACCTACTGGTGAGAGGACTTCCGGCCCAAGGGGATGCATGACTTCAGACTGTCACTCACAGTCTTTCCTGAAAGGAGCAACAGGAACACAAGAGAAATAGGTTCTTATTTCTTTTGAGATTACAAATGGTGAGAACCCAGAGATCCCGGGGGGCATCTTTGCCACAAGAAAGCATCTTCTGAGAATTAAGCCAGCATGGGAAAGCAGAGAGAAAAAGAGAGACCTGTCCTGATTACGTAGCTTGATATCCTCAATTCACTAGTGCCTGAAGCCAGAAGCCCTTTGACTTTCCAGATACAATAATTGATGGAATTTTTTCCCTATACTTCAGCCAGGGTAAATTGGGTTTGCAATTAGAGTGAACTGAGTTTGCAGCTATAGAGAGTTTCAAATAAAACAATCCTAAAACAAATGGTTCTATAAATGTATATATGTGTATAGAACCTATGTTTCTGTGTTCCTAATGCTTCTGTCAATGAAAGGGCACAGTGGCCTATGCCTGTCATCCCAGCACTCTGGGAGGCCAAGGCAGGAGGATTGCTTGGGTCCAGAATTCAAGACAAGCCTGGGAAACATAGCAAGACTTTGTCTCTACAAAAATTGAAACAACTAGCTGGGTGTGGTGGTGGGTGCCTGTAGTCCTAGCTACTCAGGAGGCTGAAACTGGAGGATTGCTTGAGCCCAGGAGGTTGAGGTTGCAGTGAGCTGAGATTGTACCACTGCATTCCAATTTGGGTGACAGAGTGAGACTCTGACTTGAAAAAAAAAAGACCCTTACATGTATATAGACACACACACACACATCTTTTTTAGCTATATCATTTTTCCCCCAAAGGAGATCTTCCTTAGAATTCCAAAACATAATACTTTGAGTCAGGGATGGGTTCCAAAGACCTGGAGCTGCCTCCCGTGGTCTTCCTCTGTTTCTATTGATATTCTAATGAACCCTAAAGTTCTGCAGAGCAAAAACCAGAGCACAGCCTTAGGGCAATAAAGGTTATTATAAAGGACATCCCCCACGCCATTGTAGGACTTAATTTTAACAGTTTAAACATAAATATCCACAACAGACTTTGTTGACTGTTTATAGAGTCTAAATGTCTTCTTTGGAGTTGTTAAGCTAAGTTAAACATTAACCTAATCAAGGCTGACACCAACTGACATAGATCACTGTGCCCAGAAGCTTCTGGAAGTTTTCTTCCTGGTGCAGAACTCATGTCTGTGAGAAGTCAGTGTTGGGTGTTGCCCCAGACAATAGAGGATTTGAGGGGCACAGATTCTTCTAGCAGCTATATGGCACTTTGCTCAGTACCAGGGAAGACAGCCAGGGTGAGTTATTGCATACTCACAGGAAACAGAGGAAAGCTTTCCAAAAGTCTCTCTCCTTAATGTATGAGTGAGATGGAGAAAAACGGTATTCGAGGCTCTGAACATCTCTCACTATTCATTTACACCTGATTCTACCCCCTGTAACCAGAAACGCTGAACACATGTGTGTGTCCCGTGGCTCACTGTGGCCTGGAACACAGCCCTCTCATCTCTGAATATCAGAGGGATGACCAACTGACCACTTCTCCAAGGGGTCAGCGCATACTGGGATTCCAGGTTCCTCAATGCTGCGGTCCCATTTTAAGGGGGAGACAGGAAGGCAAAAACACCAACAGTGCGTTTCTTCTGTAAATGCACCCCATTGTCAGGAGGGAATGCCGCTGAACCGAAGAATCCCTGATAACCGGGAGGCAGTGTAAATCCTGGCAGCCTTCAAATGAACAGGGAAGAGGTGATGTGTTCTCAGGATAGCCAGAAGAGAGCATCGGCGTGTGTTGGGGTGAAGTGTGCTGGTTGCCTCCTTGCCCTTGTTCTCTATGTCCTTCTATTTATAGTGAGACTGCGAGCCCACATCAGGCTTGGCTCACCTCCGTGCAGGTCACTTGGGTGGCTATTTTAAACACTGTGTGAAAGCAGTTTTGGATCAAGGTCATGTGTCTTGACAGCACAGGTCACTCAGCAAACAAGGGCATAAGAATCATGGAAGTGATGTCCAAATTAGCAATTTTTTTTTAAGTGTAGCATTTCCAAGTAGATCTGTAAATTCTTCTTTTTTTTTTTTTTTTGTGAGTCTGGGTCTCACTCTGTCACCCAGGCTAGAGTGCAGTGGTGTGATCTTGGCTTACTGCAATCTCGACCACCTGGGCTTAGGTGATCCACCCTCCTCAGCTTCCCAAGTAGCTGAGACCACGGGTGCACGCCACTACACCCAGCTAATTTTTTGAGTTTTTGTAGAGCTGAGGTCTCACTTTGTTGCCCAGGCTGGTCTTGAACTCCTGGGCTCAAGCAATTATCTCGCCTCAGCCTTCCAAAGTGCTGGGATTACAGGCATGAGCCGCCGTACCCTGCCAGATCAGTAAGTTCTTTTTTTTTCTTTTGCCAATTTGTATTTTATTTTTACTTTTTATTTTTAAAATGTGGGGTACAATTCTGGGCTAGGTATATAAATGTTCATTATACAGGTACCCTTGTTGATGAGGTGTGCCCCCCCTTCCCTGGCAGATTCCCATTGCTGCCAAGCCCATATTGTACCCCCCTGCATTTTCTCTCTACTGCCAATCTTTTTCTTATAGTATTATGATAATTGTTCAAGGTGATCTGTGAATTCTTAACAGGTTTGCTTTGGAGTAAGAAGCGTGTATTTTCTAGTACTGATATCATTTCCTCCTAAATGTTATCATTAGAAGAAAATTCAGTTTTCTAGACAGAAGCCAAAGTCATAGGTCAGAAGTTCAGCTTCTACTAAGAAAGTAAATGTCTTCTCTCAGAAGATTTTCCTTCCTTCCTCCCGCCCTCCCTCCCTTCCTCCTTCCTTCCTCTCTCTCTCTCTGCCTCCTCCCTCCCTCCCTTCCTCTC
Organism: Cephalopachus bancanus; assembly: GCA_027257055.1. Classification (NCBI taxonomy): domain Eukaryota; kingdom Metazoa; phylum Chordata; class Mammalia; order Primates; family Tarsiidae; genus Cephalopachus; species Cephalopachus bancanus. The sequence goes on from JAPVLO010000234.1 coordinate 110,975, forward strand.
TTCCTTCCTTCCTTCTTAAATTTTTGAGTTGGGGTCTCACTCTGTCACTCAGCCTGGAGTGCAGTGGCACAATCATGGGCCACTGTAGTCGCAAACTCCTTCAGCCTCCTGAGCAGCTGGGACTACAGGCATGCGCCACCACACCTGGCTATTAGTAGAGCCGAGGTCTTCCTATGTTGTCCAGGCTGGTCTCAAACTCTTGGGCTCAAGCAATCTTCCCTCCTCAACCTCCCAAAGTGCTGGGATTACAGGCATGAGCCACCATGCCCAGCCAGCTTTTCTTGATGATGGGAAATTGCAAAGCATTGCTACATGGCAACATTTAAAAATATCTTTCTTCTTTCTACACCTTCTAGTAAATTCCAGTTCAGGAGATTTTTCTCTGCCTTTGTCATGTTATATTTATGGATGAAATTAAGAGTCTGAATCTTCTGGCAACAGTTCAAAATACTTTATGAAGTGATCATCTGTTCTATAGCCCATCTTTCTGAACAAAGGTTTTAGATGCATTCATTCATTCATTCAGTGGTCATTGACTTATAACCCCCCCAACTGAAATTTATTTATAAAAAATTGTGTATTGATTATTTATTTATTTATTTATTTGAGTTGGAGAGTCACTCCATCGCCCAGACTGGAGTGCAGTGGCACACTCATGGCCACCCCAGCATCAATCTGTTGGGCTCTGGTGATCCTTCTGCCTCAGCCTTCCAAGTAGCCGGAACTACAGGCATGTGCTACCACACCTGGCTAATTTTTGATTTATTGTAGAGATGAGGATCTCGCCAAATTGCCTCGATTGGTCTTGAATCCTCAGCTTCAGGCAATCCACTTGCCTCAGCTTCCCAAAGTGCCAGGATCACAGGCAGAGATACTGAGCCCGGTCAAAAAACTGTGTATTGATTCTTATATGTTTAAACTTCAGTGACCTTCGAGGTACTCTCTGTTTGATGCAATGCACCTATCAAAATGCTTTTTTCACTGCTCCAAACAGTTTTTGAACTCATCCATTTGGATGCATTTTAGTGCTTCTGCTGTTTTTTGTTTCACCTCTTCCACATCGACAAAATGCTTCCCATTGAGGACTTTTTTCATCCGAGGAAACAAACAAAGAAACAAACCAACAAAAAGTCGTTCAGGGCAAGATCGGGTGAATAGGGAGGATGGGGCACGGGAGTAACGCCGTTCCTGGTCAAAGACTCCTGATCACTCAGCGTGGTGTGGGCAGGTGTGCTTGTAAATTGCTCATCATGAAATGGGCAAATGCGTCGAAAGAATCTTTGAAAAACATTCACTGAAGCCTAACGTAGCCTATCCCAACAATGCTAGCCGGTACACTGATGCCCATGGGTTCCTAGAACACTCACCTAGTAGGGGAAGCCTGTACTACAAGAGGCCCTCCCTCCAAAAGAGAATTCCATTTTCAGGGGGATCTTCCCGTAGAAACTTTCCTGACAACCCTCTGGACAGGAAGAATACTGCTTTTCCGCGTTGAGCGCCTCACCTGTCTGTCTGGTCAATGTCATCTGGTCACCTGTCTTGGGCAACCTCAGGTTGTCTGCTATGTCTTTGAGGGTGGGAGCTGAGGCTGCCTGCAGATGCTTCTCCGGTCTTGGGCTAGCTCTCCCCAACCTCTGAGGTAAGGGTCAGGTCAGGTCTGTAACTGGGAGTCAGACTGTGGAGCCCTGCCTCCTGAGGAGCCCTGCCTCCTGAGGCTGGCTGGCACAGGTGCTCCTCATAGACGGGATGGGGGCAGCCCCGCCAGATGCACGTGTGTCATCATGTTGGTAGATGGCGGCTGAAGGTGGTGGGCATTTCAAGAATCCCACGCTCAAACCAGGGGACTTTGGGTTTCCTGTTGCTTAGTTACCAGTGCTGGGCTTTCTCCTGAAGCTTGTAGATCCATGTGATTTCCCAGGAGAGAAGGGAACTTTTCCTGCTGCTGCTGTAGTGGGTGGGTTCCAGCACCTGTGTGGTTTAAGCCACACAGTTGGGCAGGTGGCAAATGCCAGGTGTGCTTCCATACCATGCTTGGTCACAAAATTAGGTGCAATTGCTGCAGTTTTCTCTGTATATAAGGAGCCCTAACCTTGCATGGTAAGGGATCATTATCCCTCTTTTCCTTTTTTTTTTTTTTTTTGAGTTGGAGTCTCACTCTGTCACCCAGGCTGGACTCCAGTGGCATGATACAGCTCACCACAGCTTCAATTTCCTGGGCTCAGGCAATCCTCTCACCTCAGCCTCCTGAGTAGTTAGACTACAGGTGTGTGCCACCACACTCGGCTGATTTTTGTATTTTTTTGTAGCGTCGAGATCTCGCTATGTTACCCAGTCTGGTCTCAAACTCCTGGGCTCAAGTGACCTTCCTGCCTTGGCTTCCTGGAGTGTTGGAATTCCAGGCTGAGCCACCGAGCCCGGCCCATTATCCTCATTTTCAAATGAGGAACCGTGAGGTCCATAGAGCCCAGAGGGCTTGCCCAAGGCTTGCCCGTGTTACGAGAGATGGGGCCACAAGTGGCATGTGTGTAAGTTTTTTCTCTTGTGTATTTGAGCGCATGGTTCTCAGGTTTGCTGTCATTTCTCATCATTGGGTCTTCCTGGACCCTGGCCGTCGGCTGTGGAATTCTAATCCTTCCCCCCACTCTGCTGACATGGGATCTCCTTGGAGTCTCCTGTCTTACCTCCTCCCACCCATGTGGCGGCGTATGGGCCTTCTCTGCCCTCTCTCCCTCTCTCTTTCCTTAAAATATCTCAGCTTATTCTTCTCTGTTGTCTCTATTCAGGCAGTGTTCAGATCTTTCCAACTCTTCCTAAATCATAACAGTATTATCACTAATATTCTTTAAGTCTGAAGCATCATCTACTCAGCTTCCTAACACAGCCCTGCTTTTTTAAATTTTAATTTAATTTTATTTTATTTTAGAGTCGGAGTCTCACTCTGCCCCCCAGACTGGAGTGCAGTGGCCGTTCCCGGCCACCGCAGCCTCGACCTGCTGGGCTCCGGCGATCCTTCCGCCTCAGCCTTCCGAGTAGCTGGAATTACAGGCATGCGCTACCATGCCCAGCTGATTTTTGATTTATTGTAGAGATGAGGTCTCGCCAAGTTGCCCAGGCGGGTCTCGAACCTGCGGGCTCAGGCAATCCACTCACCTCAGCCTCCCAAAGGCGCGGGATTACAGGCTGAGCCACCGAGCCCAGCCTTAATAACATTTTTAAAAAGAAAATTCTAGGCCGGGCTCGGTGGCTCAGCCTGTAATCCCAGCACTTTGGAAGGCCGAGGTGAGTGGATTGCCTGAGCCCGTGGGTTCGAGACCCACCTGGGCATCTTGACGAGACCTCATCTCTACAACAAATCAAAAAATTAGCCGGGCGTGGTACCGCATGCCTGTAGTTTCAGCTACTCGGAAGGCTGAGGCGGAAGGATTGCCAGAGCCCAGCAGGTCGAGGCTGCGGTGGCCAGAAGTGGCCACTGCACTCCAGTCTGGGCGACAGAGTGAGACTCCAACTCAAAAAACAAACAAACAAACAAACAAACAAAAAACAAAAAAAGAGAAAATTTTGTGTCAGAGTTTCATTTTCTTGCCCAGGCTGGAATGCAGTGGCATGATCATGGCTCACCACAGTCTCAACTTCCTGGGCTCAAGCAATCCTCCTGCCTCAGCCTCCCTAGTAGCTGGGACCACAGGTATGTGCCACCACACCCAGTTCATTCTTTTATTATTTTGTGGAGATGAAGTCTCATCTCCATCATGCCACTGTTTCTCATTAGATCCCAAGTAGAATCTCCTTTCTTTCTTTCTTTCTTTCTTTCTTTTCTTTCTTTCTTTCTCTCTCTCTCTCTCTCTCTCTCTCTCTCTCTCTTTCTTCCATGCACTCTCTCTCTCTTTTCCTCCCTCCCTCCCTCCCTTCCTTTCTTTCTTTTTTGAGTCAGAGTCTCACTCTGTTGCCCAGGCTGGAGTGTAGTAACATGCACAGGCCACTGCAACCTCAACCTGCTGGGCTCAGGCAATCCTTCTGCCTCAGCCTTCTAAGCAGCTGGAAGTACAGGCATGCACTACCATACCTGGCTGATTTTTGGATTTATTGTAGAGATGAGGTCTCGCCAAGTTGCCCTGGCTGGTCTCGAAGCCCTGGGCTCAGGCGATCCTCTCACCTTGGCCTCCCGAAGTGCTGGGATTATAGGCATGAGCCATCATGCCTGGCCAGAATCTAACTTCTTAGCCTAGGTGGGTTGCTAGCCTCTCTGCAGATCTGCTTCCAAACTTCTGAAGCTCCTATGTCTCTTCTTTGAGAAGCTGCATAGACTTGATGTTTCTGGAACATCCTGTGCCAAAGACTATTTATTGTTCCAAATTTGTTCTCTTCTCTTTTTTTTATAACAGAAACTTACTTTTATTTACAATATCAGCAAACCCAGCTGCAACTGTCTAGCCATGGGAAAGCTCTTGTCCAAAGGATATCAATCCTAGTCTTATGTAGGGTTTCTGGGAAGTATCTAAAAAAGTATTTTTTCTTTCTAGCTTCTTGGTTTGGGGATGTGATGGCTGGAGCTCTGGTAGCCATCTTGGGCCTTGAGGATAAGGGCCACACTTTCTGCAGGGCAGACAAGTGACCAGGAAGGTGTCTGGATCTTCAGTGGCTTTGTGAATGTATGTTATCAGCTCTGGCTCAGACTGAGTCATCATTTCGTTTTCTTGTTATATGAAGCTGAACCTAATCCTGACTGATACACATGCTTCATGGAGGAGGTGACACTGAGGGAAGAGTAGGATTTGGATAGGCCAGGAGAGTAGAGACACAGAATAGGCAAGGGGATAAAATGAAAACAAATGAGCGTTAAGTTTACAGAGTGCTTTGCAACTTGGAGAGTACAGTCACACCCACTGTTTCATTTGTTCCTCATAACAACTGGATATGTTCTATGCAAAACTTATCCTCATTTTATGATAAGAACTACAGAATCCAAAGATAGACCAATGATTAAATAGAAGAGACTTGGGTTTGTAGGCAGAAAATCTGGGTTTGAGTTTCTTATTATGATGAATGAACTTTAAAGTGGTTCCCATGATCCCTTTCTTGATGTTCATGTTTTTATGTAATCTTCTTCCCTTAAGTGTGGGCAGATCGGTGACTTACTTTTAACCAATAGAATATAACAAAAGTGATGGGATGTCACTCCCATGATTTCATCGCATTGTGTATTACTCTGTCTTGCTAGTTGACTCCTCTGGAGCCCTGGTGTGCGCTCTGTCTCTCTCTCATTCTCTCTCTCTCTCTCTCTTCCCCCTTCCCTTCCTCCCTCTTTCCCTCTCCATTACTGGCTTTGAAGAAGAAAGCTTTCATGAATCTTACGGCTGCAAGGGACTTAATGATGCCAACAACCATGTAAATGGGAAAGCAGATTCTTCCCTAGTTGAAACCTCTGGATAAGACCTCAGCCCAAGCCAGCACTTGACTGCAGCCTCATGAGACTCTGATGCAGAGAACCCAGCTAAACCACATCGACTTCTGACCTAGGGTACCTCTGAGAAAAGCAGTACACGTTAGTTTAAGTTACTGATTTGTGGTCATTTGCCATGCAGAAAAAGACAACAAATACCCTTACCAAGTGGCTGCATGGCCTTGAGGTCTATCGAGGCAGAAGTGATGAACTGTTCACCATAAAGTTATACTTCCTCTTCCACAGAACAACATTGTCGCCGAGAGGCAGCTGCTCAACCAGGGGTTACCTTTCCCAACACCTCTCGCATCTGAACGGAGCCTATGGACTGTGCTCACCAACGGGATGTGCCTGGAAGCCATTGTGTCACTTCTGGCATGAGGTTGTTAGGACGTAGGGGTCCTTTCTCCACTTGTGGTCGCCTGTCTGCCAGCTGGAGGCAGAAGACCCCAAGGTCGTAGGGCCTGGTGAAGCCACGCACAGAAGGAGCCTGGGCTCTTCAACCACCTCATGGAGGAAAGCTGGCCAGGGACACCTGCATCACACTGTGACAATAGCCAGAAGTAAACCTTGCGGTATTAAGCCACTGACTTTTTGGGGTTTGTTAATTGTAGCAACTAGTTTCCCTAATACCATATTAATTTTCTCATCTGTGAAATGGGGATAAAGGTGTTGTGACTGAATAAAACAATCTATTTGTAAAACTTCTCAAACTGAACACTGTTGTCCCAATATAAAGTGTTAATATTGTCTTCACAAAAAAGTTTGTAGGTGATAAAACTAAACAGAGTGGTTATGTGCCTGGTTGATGGTCACTCTGTGAGTTAGAGATGAGGGTAGGAATAGAACTTGCAATCTCCTTCCAAATACATGGGGGACCCCAAAAATCCCAGAATTATCTTCTGGAAGGCAGGCCCGTTGTAGTCTAGGCTTCCCCTGCTAGGTCAGTGTTCCAGGAAACGTCAGCATCTGTGGACCAGCTAGCACTGTTTGGCTTCAGTGAATTTGTTTTATTTCTGGAGATTCTTTCACCGCATTTGCCCATTTCATAATGGGTGATTTTCTTCCTTTTTTTTTTTTTTTTGTGTTGGAGTCTCACTCCGTTGCCCAGAGTGGAGTGCAGTGGCCGCTTCCGGCCACCGCAGCCTCGACCTGCTGGGCTCCGGTGATCCTTCCGCCTCAGCCTTCCAAGTAGCTGGAACTACAGGCGCGCGCTACCACGCCCAGCTAATTTTTTTTTAAATTTACTGTAGAGATGAGGTCTCACCAAGTTACCCAGGTGTGTCTTGAACTCGTGGGCTCAGGCAATCCACTCACCTCAGCCTCCCAAGGCGCGAGATTACAGGCTGAGCCACCGAGCCTGGCTCATAATGGATGATTTTCAAGCACACCTGCCCACACTGTGCTGAGCATTCAGCAGTTTTGAACCAAAAACAGCTTGACCTCTGTGTCCCACCCTCCCTATCATCCTATCTCACCCCTAGTGACTTTTTTGTTTCCCCAATGAGAAAAGTCCTCAAAGGACTTTGCTGATGTGGAAGAGGTGAAATAAAAAATGGCAGAAGCATTAGAAGGCATCAACATAGACAAGTTCAAAGACTGTTTTGAGCAGTGGCAAAAGCATCTTGATGGGTATATGGCATCAAACAGAGAGTCTTTGAAGGTGACTGAAGCTTAAACATGGAAGAATAAATGCACAATTTTTATAAATAAATTCCAGGGTTTTTTAGGTCCCCCTTGTACTCTTTTGCAGCATTATACAGGAGTTCAAGGGAGTGGAAGTCACAGAGTGAGGTAGGTGCTGGGAGACAGATGTCCTCAAGGCGTGCAGAGGACGGCAGGGATTCCAAGGGCATCCCTGCAGAGCTGAGTCAGGCGTCTGCCCCCCGCAGAGGCAGTGTGTCTGGTTGTCAGCACACAGACGAGAATCATAGCGACACCTTACATATGTTTTAGTTACATGGAAAGATTGATGTGTGTTTATTTTGAGGTGATTGCTGAAATGCCTTCCTTGTGTGTCATGGAATTTTCTTCTCTGGGTAGTGCTAAACATAGTTTATTCAGCTATATACGTTGTCAGTGAAGTTTCCCACATGCTTCCATGAACATTTGCCCTCTCCAGATGGCTTGTGGAAAGCCCAGTTGTTCTTCTAAAGAAATGTATAGTTATAGCCGGGCTCGGTGGCTCAGCCTGTAATCCCGCGCCTTTGGGAGGCTGAGGTGAGTGGATTGCCTGAGCCCGCGGGTTCGAGACCCGCCTGGGCAACTTGGTGAGACCTCATCTCTACAATAAATCAAAAAATTAGCCGAGTGTGGTAGCGCGTGCCTGTAGTTCCAGCTACTTGGAAGGCTGAGGTGGAAGGATCACTGGAGCCCAGCAGGCGAGGCTGCGGTGGCCGGGAGCGGCCACTGCACTCCAGTCTGGGTGACCGAGTGAGACTCCAACTCAAAAAAAAAACAACAAAAAAAGAGTAATTCTCAGCCGGGCTTGGTGGCTCAGCCTGTAATCCCGTGCCTTGGGAGGCTGAGGTGAGTGGATTGCCTGAGCCCGCGGGTTCGAGACCCACCTGGACAACTTGGTGAGAGCTCATCTCTATAATTAATCAAAAAATTAGCTGGATGTGGTAGCACACGCCTGTAGTTCCAGCTACTTGGAAGGCTGAGGCAGAAGGATTGCCGGAGCTCAGCAGGTTGAGGCTGCGGTGGCCGGCAGTGGCCACTGCACTCCAGTCTGGGCGACAGAGTGAGACTGCAACTCAAAAAAAAAAAAGAAATGTATAGTTATGACAAATGTATAATCTCCTTAGACTGGGTGAGAGTTCTTGCTTGGAAAAAGAGATGATCTCCTACTATTCAGAAAGGGATAGTTTTGTTCTTTTTTTTTTGTATATACTGGGCACTAAACTCTATTCTAAAACTGAAATTTGGTGGGATCTGAGTTTAAAAAATTGTTAGGCAGATATGTTGCTTGGATCCCTCCTCCACTCATAAATTCGATGTGGTTTTAAGTTCCTTCCCCCCGTAAAATAACCTCAAACACAAAAGTTTCCTTGAAGAGAATGTATATATTTCTAACCTCTTGCTTTACAGCTTTTTCTCCCCAATAGTACCTCACTTTTTATTAAAAAATAAAACATTGGCTGGATGTGGTGGTTCAAGTCTGTAATCCCAGCACTTTGGGAGGCCGAGGTGAGGGGATTGCCTGAGCCTATTGGTTCGAGAACAGCCTGGGTACCTTGGCGAGACCTCATCTCTACAATAAATCAAAAACTTAGCCTGACATGGTAGCGTGTGTCTGTAATTCTGGCTACTTGGAAGGCTGAGGTGGAAGGATCACCTGAGCCCAGCAGGCCGACGCACGGGTGGTCGTGAGCGTGCCACCGCACTCCAGTCTGGGCGACAGAGTGAGACTCCAACTCAAAAATATGAATAATAAAACTTTTATTATTCAATATTTAATAAATACAAAATAATACTTGTGACAATATATATAAGTTAAGAAGCATACTAATAAATTGAACACCTGTGGAACCACTGATCAATTTAAGAGAATAAGACTAATGCTACTGTATTGATTTGTGGTTTCTGACTTTGCCCATCATTCCTCCTCCACCCCAACTGGGACGCACTAATGTGTTTTATCTTTTAAAATTTTATGTAGCCGGGCGTGGTGCCTTATGCCTGCAACCTCAGCACTTTGTGAGGCATGGGTGAGAGAACTGCCTGAGCCCAGGGGTTTGAGAACAGCCTGGGCAACTTAGCGAGACCTCTTCTCTACAATAAATCAAAAAATTAGCCGGGTGTTGTGGTACGAGCCTATTCTTCCAGCTTCTTGGAAGACTGAGACAGAACGATCATCTGAGTCCAGCAAGTTGAGGCTGCAGTGGTTGTGAGTGTCCACTGAACTCCAACTTGGGCGACAGAGTGAGACTCCAACTAAAAGAAAAAAAAAATTTAATGCATTGATTAGGCTAGGTGCAGTGATTCACACCTATAATCCCAGCATTTTAGGAGGCCAACGCAGGAGGAGTGCTTGAGCCCAGGAGTTGAAGATCAGCCCTGGCAACATAGCAAGACCTCATTGCTACAAAAACATTTTTTTCAAAAAAGAAAATTAGCCTGGTGTGGTGGTGTGCACCTGTAGTCCCAGCTACTTGAGAGGCTGAGGCAGTGGAAGGATTGCCTGAGCCCAGTAGGTTGAGGTTGTGGTGGCCGTGAGTAGGCCATTGCACTCTAGCCTGGGCTATAGAGTGAGATCCCAACTCAAAAAAAAAAAAAAAAAAAAAAAAAAAGAAAAAGAAAAGAAAGAACTGATGATAATTATTTACAAAAATGTTTGAAAACCTTGGTGGGAGAATACATAACTTCAGATTGGTATTAACAATACTTCTTCACTTATATCAAGGGCTTTCAAGTCCATGATTTTCAAGTCTACAAAATTCACAGTAGCCCCATGAGCTTACCAGGGCACATAATTCTCTTTTTTTCCAGATCAGAAATGAAGACCCATACTGGACTTATAACAAACAGGTAGCAGAGGAGGCTAGAACTCAGGGCTTCAGACCCCAACTCCTGTGCGCTTTGCACTAGATGACATCGCTGATGAATGAATAGCTATTGAGTAGAGTTCTTTTTTTCTGAGTTGGGGTCTCACTCTACCACCCGGGCTGAAATGCAATGACATATGCTCATGGCCACCGCAGCCTCGACCTGGGCTCAGGCGATCCTTCCGTCTCAGCCTTCCAAGTAGCTGGAACTATAGATGTGCACCACCATGCCTGGCTAATTTTTTTTTTTTTTAAATTGTAGAGATGAGGTCTCATCATGTTGCCCAGGCTGGTCTCGAGCCCCTGGACTCAGGCAATCCTCTTGCCTCACCTACCAAGGTGCTGGGATTGCAGGCATGAGTCACATGCCTGGTTCTTAACTCACTGTCTGACTTTACAAAACAACAAACATCCAGACGCCTTTATTGTTCATTTCCAAGTCTTCACATACCAGGGACTAGTGTGGCAGGAAAAACACTGTCAGGATAGTAAGTCGTGCTTTCCTCTCCTGCAAGTTTCTAGTTGTCCCTTGAGTTTCTGCCTCCTGGAGAGCTGATTATTTTGGTCCTGAAAAATGTCAACATTGAGTTTCTGAATCGATTTAAAACAAAAAGCCTATGGCATTCGTTATTATTTTGAAAACAAGAAATCCTACTGGAAGAGCGGGTTTGTTTGAGAAAGCAAGTCCTTAGGCACTGAGTTTATTTATTTATTTATATTTTTGTTTTTATTTTTTGAGTTAGCGTCTCACTCTGCCACCCAGGCTGAAGTGCAGTGGCATGATCACAGCTCACTGCAGCCTAGACCTTCTGGGCTCAGGCAATCCTCCCACCTCAGCCTCCCAAGTAGCTGAGACTACAGGCATGTGCCGCCATGCCCAGCTAATTTTTTCTGATTTTTGTATCTTGCTATGTTGCTTAGGCTGGTCTCAAATTCCTGGGCTCAGGCAATCCTCTCACCTCAGCCTTCCAAGTAGCTGGAACTACAGGCGTGCGCTACCATGCCCAGCTAATTTTTTGATTTATTGTAGAGATGTGGTCTTGCCAAATTGCCCAGGCTCGAACCCCTGGGCTCAGGCAATCCTCTCACCTCAGCCTCCCAAAGTGCTGGGATTATTGGTGTGAGCCACCTTGCCTGGCCAATTTTTTGTAGAGACAAGTTCTTGCTAGGTTGCCCAGGGTGGTCTCAAACTCCTGGGCTCAAGTAATCTTCTCACCTTGGCCTCCTAAAGTGCTGGGATTCTAGGTGTGGAATTTATTTTTTAACTAGTCTGGAGAAGGAGGCACAATGGGATGACAATGATTTTGACGATTAACAGGGACTAAAGCCTAAGTGACTGGTGGTAAGGCAGTATTGAAAGGGTCTGTGAGCAGGGCTTCGATGCTGTGAGCACCTGAGAGGGGACCCATGTGCTAAGCCATGGGGTACGTTCCCCCATGGACTCTTGGCTTTCTACCAGTCACCTAGACATCAGTGCTCTTGCTCATACGACCAAGCTGAAGGAGGACATAGACGGTGGATGGACGGTGTAGACAGAACATCCCCTGCCCATTCACCCTCACCCCCCGCCACAAAACTGCACACAAGCCGGGCTCGGTGGCTCAGCCTGTAATCCCGCTCTTTGGGAGGCTGAGGTGAGTGGATTGCCTGAGCCCGCGGGTTCGAGACCCGCCTGGGCAACTTAGCGAGACCTCATCTCTACAATAAATCAAAATGAGCTGGGCGTGGTGGCGCGTGCCTGTAGTTCCAGCTACTTGGAAGGCTGAGGCGGAAGGATTGCCGGAGCCCAGCAGGTCGAGGCTGCGGTGGCTGGGAGTGTGCCACTGCACTCCAGTCTAGGCAGAGTGAGACTCCAACTCAAAAAAAACCCCCCAAAAACAAAACTGCACACAATAGCCCCACACAGGGGTGTGGAATGAACCAAGAGACAACCAGAGACCTGAAGGAGCCCTGGAATGAGGAAGAGGAGGACCCACATTGTCTCGCATGGGCATGGTGCCCAGAGCCAAGTGGGAAGTGACAAGACCCTTTTGCATGGAAACTGAGGTGTGTGGATCAAAGAATGATGTCGGCAACACCACCAGCACGAAGGGAGATGGATCAGGAAGGGCTGGCGGGTGACTCTTCTCAAATCCGGACAACAGAAGCCACAGTCGAGTCTGGAGACAGATGCACACCGCAATGAGGAATGCCGTGGGCTGGGTGTCATGCTGGATTGTGTCCAACAGAGGGATAATCGGCTCCAAAAGGCTATGGGTGCTAGGTTTTAAGAGATGTGTAGGAACTCATGATGTGGAGAAGAGGAAGACAGACATTCAGAGGAGAGGGAGCAACATGTTCGAGTCCCAGAGATGCCAAGACTCAGAGCGTACGGAAAATAGTGAGAAGCCAAGACATCTAGGTCCCATGCGAGTGACAGACCGGTGGGACAAAAGGCAGGGCAGAATGTGGAGTCCAGATTGCAAAGAACCTTGTCTGACACGTGAGTGTCCCTCAACCTTATGTCTTTCTGTGAAGACTCCCAGTTTTCTTTATTTTTTTGTTTTTATTTTTTAAGTCAGAGTCTCACTCTGTCACCCAGGTTGGAGTGCAGTGGCATGCTCACGGCTACCACAGTCTCGACCTTCTGTGCCCAGGCTCGACCTTCTGTGCCCAGGTGATCCTTCCACCTCAGCCTCCTGAGTAGCTGGAACTATAGGTGCGTGCCATCATGTCTGGCTAATTTTTTGGTTTATTGTAGAGGCGAGGTCTTGCCAAGTTGTCCGGGCTGGTCTCAAACTGCTGAGTTCAGGCAGTTCTCTTTCCTCTAACTCTCAAAGTGCTGGGATGACAGGCGTGAGCTACCATGCCCGGCCCTGGTTTTCTTTCTGAAAGACAAATCTGATCATGTCATCTGCTAAAAATCTTGTATTGATCCCCTCTTAGGACAGGGATTCTTAACTCTTATTGTGCCATGTGTTCATATGGGAGTCTGGTGAAGCTCAGAAAATTATTTTTTAATGCATAAAATAATGAGGATCACAAAGAAAACCAGTTATATTGAAGTACAGTTATTAAAATTGTCAGAAAATAGGTAACACATGTGCTTCTATTAGTAGACCTCTATAAGTAGGTCTACTAATTCCTTTAACTTAAAACTAATGGTGAGTATATATAATATTCATGATATCTGCCGCAGCTGTAAAGTATTATGAAAATGCCAGTGATATTGCCTGGTTGACTAAGTCACAGATACTGCTGGTTTGCCGCCTAATTTTTTTTTTTTTAATTGGGGTCTCACTCAGTCACCCAAGCTGGAGTGCAGTGGCATGATCATGGCTCACTGCTGCCTCGACCTGCTGGGCTCAAGTTATCCTTCTGCCTCAGCCTCTTGAGTGACTGAGACTACAGGCACGTGCCACCTGCCCAGCTAATTTTATTTATTTATCTATTTATTTTTGTAGAGGGGAGTTCTTGCTAAGTTGCCCAAGTTGGTCTTCAAACTCCTGGGCTCAAGTAATCCTCCCACCTTGGCCTCCCAAAGTGCTGGGATTACAGGTGTGAGACACCACACCTGGCTGTTGCCTAAATTCTTAGCTGAATGAAATACTAAATTTCGGTTGGAAGTTGGAGAAAATAAAGATGTAATTTTTTCCCCACTTAGTTTCTTGGACTCTTTGAATTCCATGGTCCTGGGCCCTAGAGAATGAAGTTGTTTTTATTCAATTCCTATGCCCTCTCAGGCAGAAATTCTTAGCTATTAGGGGAGAATGCCTCTTTGCCTCTCCTGGTTTCCAAGAGAAGGAATACCATTTTCCCTCAACACAGCTGGCCTTTTAGCCCTGCTTGTGTTATTTATTTATTTATTTGAGTAGGAGTCTCACGCTGTCACCCAAACTGGAGTGTAGTGGCATGCCCATGGTCACCACAGCCTTGACCTGCTGGGCTCAGTTGATCCTTCCACCTCAGCCTCCTGAGGAGTTGGGACTATAGGCATGTGCCACCACACCTGGATAATTTTTTGATTTACTGTAGAGACAAGGTTTTGCCAGGTTGCCCAGGCTGGTCTCAAACCCCCGGACTCAGGCAGTCCTCTCACCTCTCCCTCCCAAAGTGCTAGGATTACAGGCGTGAGCCACTGCACCTGGCTTCTTTAAAAAATTTTTTAAAAAAATTACATAAAATTGAGACGGGGTCTTGCTATGTTGCCTAGGCTGGTCTTGAACTCCTTGGAATCAAGCCATCCTACCACCTTAGCCTCCCAAAGTGCTGGGATTACAGGCGAGCCACTGTGCCTGGCTCTGACTTGCGTTCTTAACTATGGAGCCAGAGTAAGATGGAGGTGGGTGCATCTCTTAGGACGCCTCGGCAAAAGACAGAGACCTAAAGTGACAGTGGATTAAACAAGGGAAGATTATGCCCCTTTCACCTAATCTTAAGGTAGACGGTTTAGGCCGGGGTGGCGACTGTCCCATGACTATCCCCAGAATGCCTGTCAATCTCAGCGTCCCACCTCCGCTCAGAGGTTGGTCAAGTGATCCACCCTTGGTCTTGAAACTGGCATCTGGAGGGAGTGTCCGGGGACTGAGCGTGGACCCATCGGCTCACTGGGAGGGAGGCATCTTGCGAGAGCCTCGACTTGGCTCCAGCGACCCAGATCCTCGGGGCTGCCCTGCCTCCATCCTCCCTGAGGCCTGATTCTAGACTTGTTTTTTGATTCTATGGATTCCAGCGTGTCCCTTCCAGTTTAAGTTGGCCCGTGTCCCTGAAACCTAAGTACTTCCAGCAGGCACAGAGACAGTGCAGTGCTGTTCAATTCCATGCCGGCATCCCCCATAGCCTATGCAATACTTCCGCATGTACACTAATTTGTGAAGAAGATGGACTTTTTAGGCCAAGGACGTGTTGGAGCCCGGCTGGACAGGTAATGAAAATGTGGAAAATCAGGCTGAAGTCACCAGAAAACGGCGAGCACAAGGAGAGATAAAGACACAGTTGAAATTGTGGTTAGAAACATGTTAACTGTATTGAGAAGCTAGGAGAAAAACATTTTTTTTTTCAGTTGGAGTCTCACTCTGTCTCCCAGGCTGGAGTGCAGTGGCAGGCTCACAGCCACCCCAGCCTCAAACCGCTGGGCTCAGGTGATCCTTCCGCCTCAGCCCTCCAAGTAGCTGGAATTACAGGCATGCATCCCCACGCCCATCTAAGTTTTTGATTTGTTGTAGAGACGAGATCTCGCCAAGTTGCTTAGGCTGGTCTCGAATCCCTGGACTCAGGCAATCCTCTCATCCGCCTCCCAAAGTGCTGGGATGACAGGCGTGAGCCTTCGCGCCCAGCTACATTTTTAATATATGTATTTTAAAAAGAAAGAAATATGTTAACTGGCCAAACCTTGTTTAGGGTGGGAGACCAGGCTGGCTTTGATTCCTGTATGGCTTGGAGAGTTTAGGAAGCACTCGAGCAGGTACGAAATCGGTCCAGAATGTGTCAGCCTCTTCACTGGGCAGAGAGGTGGATGTGTTGGGAACACATTGGACACCAGCAACTAGTGCAGGTCCTGGACTCTTTGAGTCAGGGCTTAGTGTATTTCTTATTTTTTTTCAGTTGGAGTCTCACTCTGTCGCCCAGGCTGGAGTGCAGTGACACGATCACAGCTCACTGCAGCCATCTCCTCCTGGACTCATGCTATCCTTCCATCTCAGCCTCCCGAATAGCTGGGATGACAGGTGTGTGCCACCACATCCACCCATCTGATTTTTAAATTTTTTGTAGAGATGAGGTCTTGCTGTGTTACCCAAGCAGGACTTAAACCCCAGGGCTCAAGCAATCCTCCCACCTTGGCCTCCCAAGGTGCTGGGATTATAGGCATGAGCCACCACGCCCAACTGAGCAAGACATTTTTCCTATTCTGGATGGGACTGGAGCCTGGAACTGTTCTGTGTATCTACCATTATTTGTTGAGACATAGATTGTATATTGATAAAGTTGCACTTGTTTATAGGAGTTCTCTGTATTGGGGAATTTGACCTCTAATTGTGACATTCACTTGCTTATTCATTCAATAAATATTTATTCAGTGCCAGTCGTTTTTGTTGGTAAGTACATGGGGGTACAAAATAGATGTACCTTCTCCCTTGTGGAGATAGACAACTGAAGATAAGGGGAAAATATGAAACAAATAACTCAACAAATGCATATAATGACAAATTATGCCAAGTGCCGCAGACCGGGATCAGCACGGAGCATGTGATAGTGTTTTACGGCTGAAGGAGGGGCCTGAGGGAAAAGCTTGTCTCCACAAAGCAAGTTCCTGAAGCTTTCATCACAGAGCAGGAGGCTTACATTTGATCCAACAGCCCCAGGATGTTGAGATGTAACTCAGAGGCTCTGTAAGGTGTGTGTTTTGGTGGCGACTGTGTGTGTCGTAGGTTGTAACTGGAAGTTGAAGGTGCTCTCCAAGGAGTGCCGATTGTTTCTCGGGCCAGTGAGGGAACATTGAATCTGGGTGAGAGACAGGGTCATGAACTTGTGGCCTCAAGCTGTCCTCAGGGAAGACAACTCAAAAATAACGTAAGGTTCTGTTTGACAAGACAAGATAATCAGGGTGATATAATGAGTGCATGATAGGGGTTTAGTGAACTCAGCCCTTAATAGAGCTTTTTTTTTTTGAGTCATTATCTCACTGTCGCCTAGGTGTGATCATGGCTCATCACAGCCTCAACCTTCTGGGCTCAGGCAATTCTTCTACCTCTGCCTTCTGAGTAACTGGGACTACAGGCATGCACCACCGTGCCTGGCGAATCTTTTGATTATTTGTAGAGACGAGGTCTTGCTGTGTTGCACAGGCTGGTCTTGAACTCCTGGGCTCAAGCAATCCTTCGGGCCTCGGCCTCCCAGAGTGCTGTCATAGAGCGTCTTGATATGACTAAATGTGCTGAACACTTTGCATGTGGATCTGTCATCCTGAAAGAATTGACCAGACCGCCCCTTCGCACATTTCTTGACCATGTTGGTGATGCTCTGAAAGACACATGGTAACTCCCAGAGTGCTATGCCATCCTCTAGAACCGAAGCAACTTGGAGCCCAGGTGGAGCTTAAGACATTAGAAGGTGGCGGCCTGAGTGGCCTTGGAAAGAATGCTTCTGGCGCCATCTTGTGGTCTGCATAATGAATGCAGTGTCTTCGACTCACCCTCAACTTGCCAGAAAGATGCGATTCTGAAGTTTATGAGGGGCATACTGGCTGTCAGGACTTAGAAGACACCTGTTTTGAACTAGCTTCAGCAAGAAGAGGCATTCTCACAGCACTGAAGGCGCTTCCTTGGGGGCTGGATCACCCATTAGTACCGGCAGGACTGCCCTCTCTGTTTCTCATTGCTGTCTAGTTTTATTCCCTCTTGCTCCAAGGAGGATTGTTGGACAGAAATCTAGATTTTGAATAATTTTCTGCATTAGGACTCAGCTACAGAAGAATCTTGAGGCAGGAGTCTGGTCTGATTGGGTCTCAAGGGGGTGGGGAAATGAGCAAGCTAAACAGAGCAGCCATTCCACTGCGTCCTGCCGCTGGACCCCAGACCACGCCCATACCTTTCTTCCAGTGCCTGCAGTGTCAAAGGTGCTTACATACTGTAACTTTCCTGAGAACAGTACAGGACAAATGCATCAGCTCTCTGAGAGGCATTGACTCAAAGATGCACAGAGTTGATGTATTCAAGACTAAGTCTGGGATTTCTGGGTGATGCACGTTCCTCTTGGGTTCAGAAAATCTACTTGTGGTCCAAGAACCTATTTCCACTAAAAATAAAACTTGGCTGGGAGCGGTGGCTCATGTCTGTCATCCCAGAACTTTGAGGAGTTTGAGACCAGCCTGAGCAACATAGCCAGATCTCATCTCTACAAACGTTTAAAAAATGGACTGGGTGTGGTGGCACTTGCCTGTAGTCCCAGCCACTCGGGAGGCTGATACAGGAGGACCACCTGAGCCCAAGAGGTCAAGGTTGCAGTGAGCCATGATCATGCCACTGCGCTCCAGCTTGGGTGGCAGAATGAGACTCTGACTCAGAAAAATAATAAACAAACAGAATGACCACAAAATTGGTTCGTTTGAATTAATCTATTTTGGATTCACTTAGCATATCTTTGAAAATTTCCAAAAGAGACAAGTCCTGTGTCTTATTTTAACTTGTTGAACACTTTAAAGACATATTCATTCATTTAATTCATTGTTTCTTTTTTTCTTTTTCTTTTTTTTTGAGTTAGAGTCTCATTCTGTCACCCAGGCTGGAGAGCAGTGGCATGCTTGTGGCCACCGCAGCCTCGACCTGCCGGGCTCAGGCGATTCTCCCACCTCAGCCTTCCAAGTAGCTGAAATCATAGACATGCACCACCAAGTCTGGCTAATTTATTTTTATTTTTTATTTATTGTAGAAACGAGGTCTTGCCAAGTTGCCTAGGCTGGTCTCAAACCCGTGAGCTTAGGCAGTCCTCTCGCCTCCGCCTCCCAAGGTGCTAGGATTATAGGGGTGAGCCACCGCGCTCGGCTTAATTCATTGTTCTGACCAAGCCTTCATTTGGGCCCCTGGTATTTGTCAGGGATCACCTTGGGTGCTGGGGTCGTGTCCCTCGTTTCTCCAAGCAATTGCAATACAGAGCAGCAGGGGCCGTGACTGCTGTATGAAGTGAGAGTACATTCTGTGTGTACCGTCTTTACAGAAGCGTGTCTGTTTCACAAGCGGTATTTATGGAAAACTGAAACTTTCAAAATAAGAGACTCTAATGGATACAGAGAGTAGGGAAACCCCAGTCAGAGGCGTAACCAGATCAGTTTTAGATGGTAGGACACTCGGCAGGGGTTTGGCCAAAATGGTGGGAAGATCATCTTCCTCTTCCCAGGGTTTGGGGGCCTTCTGCTCCAAGCTGGATTTGGTTTGTGCACTTGAGGGCTAATTCATTATGAAGTAAATGTTTGAGTCAATTTCAAACATTTTCATTCATCGATTTCAGAGCTCACTGTCCTATTGGCATTTCTAATTTAAAGCAAATCGAGTGCCTTCTCTTAAGATACACATCTATTATGGTTAGAGGGAAAGGGTTGGGTGGGACTTGAGGGCACGAGTTTGGGTGTGAGATTGGCCAAGTTTTGAGTCCTGACTTCACTCTTATTGGCTGCGTGGACTTCAGCAAGTTTCTTAATCTTTCTAAGTCTCAGTTTCCTCATCTGAGAAGTGAGAATAAAACTAGTACTCAACTCATAAGGTCATTGTGAGGGCTAAAGAAATAGGTCACGGTAATAGCCTATAGAAATGTTTGATACATGGTGAAAGAAAAATCAGAGAAATACCAAGCATTTCTTAAGTGCTTTTTATAGGCAGGTCACACGTGGTTAAAATTCATTTATTTGTTAATGCCATATGAGTATTGATTTAATGATCATTTTTCACATAATTGATTACTGTGATTTTTTTTTGAAACCGAGTCTCAAAAAAGGTTGGAGTCATTCATAAAACCATAAATGTAATTAAATACATCAACAGATGTCAAAACAAAAACCACATGATCATATCATTAGATGCAGAAAAAGCTTTTGATAAAATCCAGCACCCCTTCTTGATAAAAAACCTTGAACATCTAGGCATACGGGGAACATACCTCAAAATAGTAAAAGCCATCTACGAAAAACCCACAGCCAGCATACTCCTAAATGGACAAAAATTGGAACCAATTCCCCTGAAACTGGAACTAGACAAGGATGCCCACTCTCTCCCCTCCTGTTCAACATAGTATTGGAAGTCCTGGCTAGAGCAATCAGAGAAGAGGAGGCAATCAGAGGTATTCAAATAGGAAAAGAGGAAGTCAAGTTATCTCTCTATGCAGATGATATGATGGTGTACCTTGAAAACCCAAGAGAATCTGTCAAAGGCCTCCTTACATTGATAAAGACCTTTGGCAAAGTCTCGGGATACAAAATAAATGTACAAAAGACAATCGCATTTCTCTACACCAATAATAAACAAAGAGAAACCCAAATAAAAAACACAATTCCATTCACAATAGCCACCAAAAAAATGAAATACCTTGGCATCTTCCTAACCAGAGACGTGAAAGACCTTTACAATGAAAATTATAAAACACTGCTCAAAGAAATCAAAGCTGACACGAACAAGTGGAAAAATATCCCATGCTCATGGATCGGAAGAATCAACATTGTGAAGATGTCCATCTTACCTAAGGCAATCTACAAATTCAATGCAATACCCATTAAATTACCAACAACATTCTTCTCAGACCTAGAAAAAACAACACAGGAATTCATATGGAAACACAAACGTCCAAGAATAGCCAGAACAATCCTCAGGAAAAAAACAAAGCAGGTGGTATCCCAATACCAGACTTCAAACTTTATTGTAAAGCTACAATCATCAAAACAGCTTGGTATTGGTACAGGAACAGGCATATAGATCAATGGAACAGAATTGAGATTCCAGAAGCAAAACCTCAATTCCTCAACCAACTCATCTTCGACAAAGCCCCCACCACCTACCAATGGGGAGAGGAGAACCTATTCAGTAAATGGTGCTGGGAAAACTGGCTGACCACATGCAGAAGATTGAAACAGGACCCCTATCTATCCCCATGCACAAAGGTTAACTCCAAATGGATCAGAGACCTAAATGTAAAACCTCAAACCATAAGAACCTTAGAAAAGGAAGGAAATACTCTCATGGAAATTGGAACTGGCATCCAATTCCTGTACAAAACCCAAAACCCACAAGACTTAAGAGAGAAGACAGACAAATGGGACCTTATTAAACTGACAAGCTTCTGCAAAGCCAAAGAAACCATCAAGAGAGCAGGGAGACAGCCTACAGACTGGGAAAAAGTATTTGCCAACTCTAGGTCTGACAAAGGCTTAACATCCTGGATCTACAAGGAACTGAAACGTACTGAAAAGAAGAAAACAAACAATCCCATTTTAAAATGGGCAAAAGACATGAACAGACACTTCACAAAAGAAGACATTCGAGCAGCCAACAAACACATGAAGAAATGCTCAACCTCACTAATCATCAGGGAGATGCAAATCAAAACCACACTGAGATACCACCTAACTCCAGTCAGAATGGCAATTATCAACAACTCAAAAAATAACAGCTGCTGGAGAGGGTGTGGTGAAAAGGGAACACTTCTACACCGTTGGTGGGAGTGTAAACTAGTGCAACCTCTGTGGAAAGCAGTGTGGCGATTCCTGAAAGTTCTAAAAATTGACCTTCCATATGACCCTGCAATCCCCCTACTGGGAATATACCCTGAAGAACACAAATCACTCTATAAAAAAGATACCTGCACACGTATGATTATTGCAGCATTGTTCACAATAGCAAGAACCTGGAAACAACCATGCTGCCCATCAAAAGAGGACTGGATTAAAAAAATGTGGTACATACACACGATGGAATACTACGCAGCCATAAAAAAGAACAAAATCATGAATTTCGCAGCAACCTGGATGGAACTAGAGTCTATAATACTGAGTGACCTCTCACAGAAACAAAGATCAGAATATCACATGTTCTCACTCATATAATGGACCTTGAACATCCAATGTAATACTATAAGAAAATGACTGACGGTACTGGGAAATTATGGGGGGGATGGGATTAACAGTAGCAAATATCTGTCTGGGACTGGGAAAACACCTCTTATCAACAGGGTGCCCGAATGAAACGTAATTGTACACCTAACCCTTAACTGTACCCCACAAAACCATAATAAAAAATACTGATTAATTATTAAAAAAAAAGGTTGGAGTGCAGAGAGATGATCACGGCTCACTGAAGCTTCTGCCTCTTGAGCTCAAGTGATTCTCCTGCCTCAGCCTTCCTAGTAGCTGGGACTACAGGCGTGGACCACCACATTCCGCTAACTTTTCTATTTTTTTGTAGAGACGATGTCTCACTTTGTTGCCCAGGCTGGTCTCGAACTCCTAAGCTCAAGCAATCTTCTTGCCTCAGCCTCCCAAAGTGCTGGGATGACAGGTGTGAGCCACCTCTCCTGGCTTGATGACTGTGATCTCAATGTCACTTGGAAGCTGTTGAGAGTGTAGAAGTTAACAGATGTTGTTTTTATTTACTCTGTTGAATGCTGATGTGGGGGAATCCCTGGACTAGCAGACCTCCAAGCACCGACGTGGGATGACGAGGGGTGGCGGGACACTGCTTCCCACCATGAAGCTTTTGTTCCATGTGGGCCGAGCTCCTGGAGTCTCACACTTGTGGCCTTGTTATGCCTATTCTGGCTCCTTTCTGGCATTGCCCGCCTGACTGGGGACCATAGAGGGAGTCCCTTGTGGCCGCAGGATGCAGCCTGTCCCCACCTTCTCCTCCTGGGCATGAGCCTGCCTTCAGGAGGCTTGCGTTCCACCCTGGTCCTCTCTGCTACAAACGTTCCAGCTGGAAACTGTTTTCGGAAGCTCCCCTCCACCCCGTGGTACTCGGGATTCAACAGAAAAGCGATTTCGTTCCTGGGTTGAGGAGGGCGAGACTCCCTCGCGTGAGGACGGGAGCCTTGTCTTCATTTACGAAGTGACACCCCATCTCCCATCTGTCATCTTGTCCGTCTTGTTTCTCAGTGGCCTCACGACATTTATGAGGACGGATGTCCTTTATCAAGCCCCTTGAGATCCCAAGAGCCCTGCCAGCATCTTCACCATGAACACGCCACTGGGGATACTCTGAGAGCCTGAGTGGAACACACCTCAGAATCACCCACTGAGGGCGGGGCAGCTGGGGTGTTCACCCACCCACGCCTGTGCCTCACTGGTTGAGGGTTGCTGCATTCCCTGCCACTTTATTTATTTATTTTTGTGTGTCAGTTTTTATGTTTACTTTTACTTTGTTCTTTATTTCAGTAGCTTTAGGGGTTACAAATAATTTTTGGTTACATCATTGCACTGCAGAGTGGCAAAGAAGTCTGGGCTTTCAGGTACCTACCACCCCCACCTGGGCACATTGTACCTGACAGATGAGTTTTCATTCCTCCATTCCTTCTCCTCTTCTGAGTCTCCAGCGTCCATCACACCATTCTCCCGGCCTTTGCAGATCCTTAGTTTAGCTCCACTTGTCAGTGGGAACATGGGGGGTTTGGTTTCCTGTTCCCATGTTAGTTCACTTAGGATGATGTTCTCCATTTCCATCCACGTTGCTGTCAAAGACATGATTTCATCCTTTTTAACAGCTGCATAGTATTCCACGGTGTAGATATGCCACATTTTCGTGATCCACTGATCGGTTGATGGGCATTTAGACTGATTCTACATTTTCACAGTTGCGAATTGTCCCTGCCACTTTCAGTCTGCTCATTTTGTGGCTCACAAACGTCCTCAGCTGGGGGGAAATGCAGATGTTTGGTGCAGGAAACCATCAGTATGACGAGAAATCGATCGAAGTCACAAGTGACTTTCGTTGTGTCAAGAGGACCCAGATGGGACCCTAACATTGCCTGCTCTGAGGCTTTCCTTGAGTCCCCTTGACTATGTCAGCGCTTTACTCTGTGGTTCCACAGCCCCGTTTCCTCTACTATAAAACCCCACATCATCTGGGCTGACTTTTTCACCCAGGCAGTAGGCTCTGTATGGGCAGGGACGGGATTCACGTTCACTGTGGTATCCCCAAGCCTAGGTGATCAGTAAATATTTGCTGAATGAGTGTTTTGAAATACATAGGTACATTGGAAAAATGCACACAATTATTTATTTATTTATTTATTTATTTATTTATTTTTGAGTCAGAGCCTCACTCTGTCACCCAGGCCAGAGTGCAGTGGCACACTCACGGCTACCACAGTCTCAAACTGCTGAGCTCAGGCGATTCTTTCACCTCAGCCTTCCAAGTAGCTGGAACCATAGGAGCGCACCACCATACCCAGCAAATTTTTTGATTTATTGTAGAGACAAGGTCTTGCCAAGTTGCCCGGGCTTGTCTAGAATCCTTGGGCTGTGGCAATTCTCTCACCTCCACCTCCCAAAGTGCTGGTATTACAGATGTGAGCCCCCACACCTGGCTTATTATTATTTTACATTTATATTTTATTTTAAAGATATGGGGTACAATTCAGGATTAGGTTTACAAGTGGACATAGTACAGGTAAAGTTTGGGCCTCCCTTTGGTCTCCACGGCTTATCATTAAAGTAAGCTTTGGCGTTTTGTAAGAAAGTACCTTAACTGCCCACAGGACAGTCCTGCTGGACCCACTGCACGCGAAGACGTGCAATGCTCCGCTGGATCCACCCACATTGTGGTCCAAGAAAAAAGATGGAGATGAGATATTTTCCTTTTTAAACAAAATCGTAAGCAAGGAGTAGTTTCCACAGAGGTGAACTGGAGCAAGAAATGAATAATATTTGACATGTTACTAATCTGAGCTGCCTGAAGTTACTCGCCAGAGTTTCTCAGCAGGAGAGCATTTGGGTGGACTTCAGGCCTGAGGACGCCAGGCTGTCATGGGACACTGGTGCCAGAAGGTGGTGCTGTTTCATGTAGCATTGCAGGCATTCTGGGTTTGAATTCTGGAGTTCACAATATGATTCGCAAAGTGAATTAGATTAGTTTCTGAACGACTGATAGGATTCTTAGCATCGGACAAGCAATGGGGGAGAAATCACCAAAATAAGCCACCCCGCTCCATAAGTGAAGATACAGTCTTTGCAATTTAGGCGACTGCAGGGAAAGAAGAAATATGCGAAAACGATGTCTCATTTCAAGTTGATTGCATGCCCTGGTGTGGCCTGGATAACTCCACACTATTCCAGAAGGGTACACATGTTGAGACAAATTCCCATACAATGGATTGTGGGTAGTTTTTGCTTTAGAGTCAAGAGTTGCTTGAATATATAGCTTTCAGATGAACTGGGAAGTTTAGCTTTGTGAATTATCCCATATGAAATACAATTATGCTCGCAAATTACTATATTTAAAAACAGCTCACAGAGTGATTCTCATACTCTGGTATTTATAACTTGACAAACGGCGGCACTGTCTTAATATTTCAATGGAATCTAATAAACACTCACTGGGGGTCCACTATGCCCCAGGCAGCCTGCCAAGCACTGGAAATCCACAGATTAGTAAGACAGAGCCCTCCCTTCTGTGTTAGTCTTTAGCTCGGGGATTTTAGGCCTCATGGTCACCCTGTTTCTTCTCCATTGCAGCCAAGGGTCTCAGTTCAAGGGCCGGGACGCAAGTAGAGGAGTTGAGGCTTCTCAAATCCATGGCCTTTTCTGCAACAAGTCTTTGCTTCCCTGATCCAGAGACTTTGTTAGTCTGGAGCCATTCAAGGCCTAAGAATTACCAACTCTCCGATTGTGCCATCATCCTTCACAGAGAGAAGAGCTGTGGTCATGTTAGATGTTGATCATGTTAGATGTTGATCAAAATCTAGTCATAGATTTTGAAAAATAATATTATTCATTGTACCTGAATTTTATAGTTATACCCTTCTCCAAGATACCGGCAGAAGATTCAAAGACAGGGAAATAGTCACAGTTGTATTCCAGAACCACTCTAGAATGTTCCAGCTTTCTTTCTTTTATTAAATTACTCATACATTTATTTATTTATTTGAGTCAAAGTCTCATTCTGTCACTCAGGCTGGAGTGCAGTGGCATGCTCATGGCCACCGCAGCCTTGACCTACTGGGTTCAGAGATCCTTTTACTTCAGCCTTTCAAGTAGCTGGGATTACAGGTGTGTACTACCACGCCCAGCTAATTTTTTCGATTTATTGTAGAGACAAGGTCTTGCCATGCTCCCCAGGCTGGTCTCGAACCCGTGGGCTCAGGCGATCCTCTTGTCTCAGCCTCCCAAAGTGTTGCAATTACAGGCATGAACCACTGCTCCTGGCTGGAATGTTCTAGCTTTCTAGCAGAAGGCTCAAGAATGACAGCTCTAGTGGCAGGACACCAACAGGGTTGCCCCCAGATTCATGTTTTCTTCCCTCTGCAAAAATACCTGAGCTGGCGAGAGTTGCCCCATGCACAGTAGAAAGCTGCCCAATGGCCTTCTGGAAGAGTCATCTCTTTCAGAAGACATGAACAATAGAGATTGGAAGTAGGGTCCTAGACCAAGCAAGTCTTTGGAAACACAGTCCTGGCTTGGATTTCAACTTCAACCACTTTCCAGCTCTGTCATATGGGGCCTTGGTTTGCTAAGCCTTGGGTTTTTTCCTGAAAGACAGGATTATAATTCTTAGTTCTTAAGATGGTTGCAAAGTTTGAAATAGGATAATGTGTAGTGACGCACCTGACATGGTAGACGTCCCAGAAAACGTGAAGATTCTCCCTTCCTTCTTTGGAGAGGGTATGGGTAGTCAGTTACAAGGATACCAAGGCACATGGAAGAATGCTTAGCATCAAGGCTATGTCGTCAGCATCAACCCCTCATCTCCTAGATCGCTGTTAATGCCCCTCATTTTGGTCACTAGCAATGTCAACATTACTATCCCATGGTAGAGTCAGTCAACAGCCATGCTCACGAGGGCTAATCTGCAAGCATTCCTGGGCAGACCCAGAGCTGGAAGAGCCCTTGCGGTTCCTCCCGTCCTTCCTTATGAGTGGTGTCCCTGAAAGCCCACATTCTATAAGAAACGGATTCAGTTGTGCGTTGTGGCCATTCCCAGGCTGCCTGCCTGGCTGTTGTGTGTCTCTGGCTGCCAGCTTGTGAAGTGAGGAACAGTCTCTCTCCACATGCCACCCACAATATGGCAGCACGACTGCTTTTGTTGCTGATGAAAATATTATGGCCTCAGTTCTCTGTAATCAATTTACTGCTTTATGGACCCCAAGTCCTCCAGAGAATTTAATAAATTCACATAATGTTCCTAAGTGCTGCATTGTGCATTTGGAGCACTGATTTAGCTGACAAATGTGAAAAATTCGTGTCGCTAGACAACTCCCCGGTGATTAGACACGTGTGGAAGCGGAAGCGAGCGCCTTGCTCCAAAGAAGGTCAGCATTAACATACAGGCCAGGGTCTGTTCTTGACTGGCTGCGTGTCGTCCAGCTCTGAGGGATGACACCGTCGGACCAAACATCTTGGGGGCTTGATGCATTTCCAGTAGGAGAAACTCGCTCTGGCCTGAATCGAGAAGAATGACAGAGAGAAAGGTGATGGTGGCATGTGTGACTGGATGGCGTCTTAGACACTTAGAGAATGAAATAACCTCTGAATTATGGACATTTGGCCCTGAGGGTGTCTGAGGCTTCCAAGGGTGCATTTTATTGGATAGTACCACAGAGTCACATGTTGAAAACCAGCTCTGCCTGGTGCTGTGGCTCATGCCTGTAATCCCAGCTCTTGGGGAGGCTGAGGCAGGAGGGTTGCTTGAGCCCAGGGGTTTGAGACCAGCCTGGACCACATAGTGAGACTTTATCTCTACAAAACATAAAAACATTAGCTGGGCGTGGTGGTGCGTGCCTGTAGTACTCAGGAGGCTGAGGTGGAAGGATCGCCTTAACCCAGGAGGTTGAGGCTGTGGTGAGCTGTGATTGTGCCACTGCACTCCAACCTGGGCAACAGAGTGAGACTCCGATTCAAAAAATAAAAAATAAAACCAGTTCCACTTAAAGTTATATTGACTCTTTCTGCATCTCTCTCCCATTCTAATTTTCCTTCCAAGTGCAAACATATGTACAAAAAGTAATTAATATTAAGCCATTTTTGTTATTAAAAAATCTTCTCTTAACTAATGTACATATAAGCACTCTGCATAGTTATGATAAAAAATTTTTTATTTTAAAGATGTGGGGCACAATTCAGGGTTAGGTATGCAAATGTTCATTATGCGGGTACCCCTGTTGATGGGGTTCCCCCTTGCCTTGTCAACACCATTTTTATTTCATTTTTCCTCTTTAGTGTTTTTTCGTATAAGCGATAACATTATTTTATATCCTCCAAGATGGGTATAGAGCTGAGGTTTCAAATAAGTTTTTAGCGTTGCTTTTCTTAAACTTATCTTTAAATTAAAGCGAACAGGTGTTGTGTTGTTTTAGGGACTACTATTGTTTAGAATTACTGCAGGTCTTACTGTGGATTTTTTGTTTTTTTGAGTTGGGGGTCTCACTTTGTCATCTAGGCTGGAGTGCAGTGGTGCAAGCATGGCTCACCACAGCCTCAACTTCCTGGGCCTAGGTGATCCTCCCACCTCAGCCTTGCAAGTAGCTGGGGCCATAGGCATGCACAACCACACCCAGATAACGTTTGTATTT
This sequence comes from Cephalopachus bancanus, assembly GCA_027257055.1. Lineage (NCBI taxonomy): Eukaryota > Metazoa > Chordata > Mammalia > Primates > Tarsiidae > Cephalopachus > Cephalopachus bancanus. Next base: position 139,199 of record JAPVLO010000234.1, read on the forward strand.
TTTGAAGAGATGAATTCTTGCTATGTTGCCCAGGCTGGTCTCAAACTCCTGGGCTCAGGTAATCTTTCCATCTTGACCTTCTAAGCAGTGGGGACTACAGGCATGCACCACCATGCCCTGCTAAGTTTTTGATTTTTTTGGAGAGATGAGGTCCTGCTCTGCTGCCTAGGCTGGTTTCAAACTATTGGGTTCAAGCGATCCTCCTGCTTTGGCCTCCCAAAATGCTGGGATTACAGGTATCAGCCACTGCACCCTGCACAGTTGTTTTTAACTTGAATTTTGATTTTCAGCTAAGGCAAAGATTTAGGATTTGGTTTGAGTTCTTAAATTAGTGGACATCTGCAGTGGCTCTGTGGGGCCTGAGATACTGTCATAGCTGATGTAGAAAACAAGCCACACCTGCCGCACCTCCTATCTCGACGAAGAGTGACCCAGTTTAGAACCTGACTCCAGCAGGCTCTGAGCACCTGACATCTGCCTGTGGATTCTCTCCTGACTGGCCCGGGAGATTTGAATGACTCAGGTTCTGGGTGGTGCAGACACCAGATGCGTCCCTGATGAGAAGGGAATACGTGTTCTGTGACTGGATGCTGGAGGCAGTGTTTGCCGGGTAAACTCTCTACCACTCGTAAAGCAGTTGAAGAGTGTGGGGAGCAAAATGTGGCCGAGTACTGACAGTCAGAGATCAGATGGGAACAGATATTCCTAATCCGTGGTTTGGGGCTCAATAATTCTGGTTCCGGTGAATTTTGTATGTATTTGAAAAATAAATATGGCTTATTTGGCTTCAGCGTCATAATTGCTAGCAATATGTAGAGGCTGCATAAGTTATAAATCTTTCCTATGAAGGCCGTTTTTAAACTTTGCACTGAGCCTTCCTTTAGGTGTTTCCATTTATCTGCTGTAGAGACTGAGGCATAAAGAAGACACATGGCTTGCTTTATTTTTTATTTTTTTTGAGTTGGAGCCTCACTCTGTCGCCCAAACTGGAGTGCAGTAGCCGCTCCTGGCCACTGCAGCCTCGACCTGCTGGGCTCCGGCGATCCTTCTGCCTCAGCCTTCCAAGTAGCCGGAATTACAGGCGGGCGCTACCACGCCCGGCTGATTTTTTGATTTATTGTAGAGATGAGGTCTCGCTGCCCAGGCGGGTCTCGAACCCGCGGGCTCAGGCAATCCACTCACCTCAGCCTCCCAAAGGCGCGGGATTACAGGCTGAGCCACCAAGCCCAGCCTTGGCTTGCTTTAGATCCAGGTAGAATAAAAATCCAGGTTCTGGCTAGGCACGGTGGCTCATGCCTGTAATTCAGCACTTTGAGAGGCCGAGGGGGGTGATTGCTTGAGCCTAGGAGTTTTAGACCAGTCTGGGCAACATAGCAAGAACTCATCTCTCCAAAAATTAAAAAAAATTAGCTGGGCGTGGTGGCTGGAGTCTGAGGCAGAGGACTGCCTGAGACCAAGAGTTGGAGGCTGTGATGAGCTGTAATCCTGCCACTGCACTCCAGCCTGGGCAACAGAGTGGGACCCTGACTTAAAAACAACAGCAGCAACAACAACAACCATAAAAAGCCCAACTTCTATGTTTTCCACCCATACATTTTCTGCTAGGCTGATGGTTCCTAACCTTTTTGAGAATGAGGACTCTATTTTTTTTTTTTTTGAGTTGGAGTCTCACTCTGCAGTAATTCTAAACAATAGTAGTCCCTAAAACAACACAACACCTGTTCACTTTAATTTAAAGATAAGTTTAAGAAAAGCAACGCTAAAAAATTATTTAAAACCTCAGCTCTGTGACCCATCTTGGAGGATATAAAATAATGTGGTAAGTGTCTGGAGTGCAGCAGCATGCTCACAGCTACCTCAGCCTCTACCTTCTGGGCTCAGGTGATCTTTCCACCTCAGCCTTCCAAGTAGCTGGAACTACAGGGTCACGCCACCACGCCTAGCTAAATTTTGATTTATTGTAGAGACAAGGTCTCGCCAAGTTGCCCAGGCTGGTCTCAAACCCCTGGACTCAGGCAGTCCTCTCGGCTCCACCTCCCAAAGTGATGGAATTATAGGCGTGAGCCACCGCGCCCGGCCAAGAACTCTGTTTTTGTGTTTAAAAATTTTAGAACCCTTATGTGTTAGTAGTTATATTTTTAGTGTCTATTAATTGGAAAATCTAAAAAAGAGTCGCAGACTGCAGTGACGCTGTATCTTCTTGTGGGTGCACAGGTTGAAAAATCATCACTAAAATATTTGAATTTTTAAGACCTTCGAGTGCAGCAGGATGAACTGATACTACGAACAGAATGCTTCCGTGTGAAGCTTCCTCCTTTCCGGAGTTCGTGGCAGATGATGAGAAGGAGCAAGGCTGGCGGTTTAGCAAAGGTCCCTTTGTAGGGGCGGGACTTGCTCATGAATGTGCTTTCCAGGAATTCAGCTTTCTCCCTGGGGAGTGGCACCCACCACCACCCACCCTGAGCTGGTGGAGCTGAAATGTCTGTGCCAGGTCGACGCGATCTGACCTTATTACTCCAGTGACCAACCAATGGGGCCCACCTGCCCGCGAGGTTGGGATTTTATTTTTGCCACTATATTGTTGTTATCATTCCTGATAAGTGTGTCTCCACACATGTCAGGTCCAATTTGCTGTCAATTGGAATACATAAAATGCATATCTCTGTATGTACACATTTTTTTTTCATTTTCTAAAATGAACATCATAAAAACAGAAACGTGACCTCCAGAGGCAGGATACAGACTCCAAATATTGTACAGTGGCTTCATTTTTATTATTAGATTTTCTATTTCCCCCCCCCCAGATGCTGGATAAAATCCATACAAATGAAATACTGGCTCACTCAGTAAATAATAATGAAAAGGTAAATTCATTTTACAGAGAAGCCAGTACATGTAAGACATCATCTCGAATGACTGTGATTTTCTTGAACTGATCACCAGGCTATTATAGTCTCTCAAAAATAATATCTGGCTTTTAGGCTCTCCAAGGGTGCCTGCGACCTCTTCTTAACCCTTTGGCTCTTAAGAAAAATTGATTTTTAAAAAAACACGTGCAACAGTATGGTGCTAAAATGACACAGGTACAGCTTAGCTCTCTTTGCTTGGCGTTCTAAGAGGTGACACCCGTGTGGAGAGGTCTGACTTCTTTCTGCCATCATCCGATGCCTGTAGCTTTTGATGGTTATGATGTAACTATGAAGTTCTTGCTTTTTTTTCTTTTTCTTTTAAAGATGCGGGGTACAATTCAGGGTTAAGTATACAGATGGTTATTGTGTAAAGTTTGGGTCTCACTTTGGTCCCTGCTTTACCCGGTGTGAGATCAGGTACCCTTGTTGGTGAAATGTGCCTCCTCCTTCCCTGGCAGTTTCCCGCTACTGCCAAACCCTTTCTTATAGTGTTGTGATCATTGTTCAGGGTCTGCTTATGAGTGATGAAATTCTTTCAAAGATTATAGAAATAAAATGTTTTTAGGGCTAAAATCTTTTTTTTTTCTTGAGTCGGGGTTCTCAGCTGTTACTCAGGTTGGAATGCTGGAGTGTAGTGGCACGATTGCAGTTCACTGCAGTCTCCACCTCCTGGGCTCAGGAGGTCCTTCTGCCTCAGTCTCCATAGTAGCTGGGACTACAGGTGTGTGCCTCCACGCCCGACTAATTTTTTGATTTTTGTAGAGGCAAGTTCTTGCTATGTTGCCCAGGCTGGTCTTGAACTCCTAGACTCAGGTAGTCCTCCTGCCTTTGCCTCCCAAAGTGCTGGGATAACAAGTGTGAGCCACCACATCCGAACTTTGTTTTCTTTTAAAGTTTATCTTGTAGCTAATAATGTTTCCATGACTGCCCTGTTAGATTCCATTCTATGTTTTTTGGAAAAGGTCAAATGCATATGTGTGATATTTTTGTTTTTTCTGGGGGGTGGTGGTGATCTTTCCTTAGGTGTACATACATCAGAGAGGACCCGCCTCCTGGTTTGCCCAACACCAAGGGAGGTCGCAGGACATAAAACTTTCAGTGCTCCAACTGGGGACATCCCTGGAAGGATGAGTTGGTTACTCTAGAGGATGGGTTTTCTTTGCACTTTGTTTCTGTATGAGTTAAAGGTAAAATTCATCTGGACACTGTCTAATTTAATTTAATTAATTTAATTTTAGAGCCATGGGGTACATGTGAGTACTACGAAGGTAGGCTGCATGCAGGTGAAGTCTGGGCTTCTAGTGGGCCCTCTCTCCCTAATAGTGGACCAGGTATGTAGTGTGTTACCACATGTCCTCCTCTCTCCTCCCTCCCTCCTTTCCTCCCTCTTCCAGCGTCTGCTGATCCCACCCTTGTGCTCCTGTGACCAGTGATCAGGGCCCGCTTGTGAGTGAGAACATGCGGTCTTCGGTTCTCTGTTTCTGTGATAGTTCACTTAGGATGATGGTCTCCAGCTGCATCCAAGATGCTGTGAAGGCCATGATTTTGTTCTTCTTCATGGCTACATAATATTCCATTGTGTGTATGGACCACATTTTCTTGATCCAGTTCACGCTTGATGGGCATCTGGATTGGCTCCATGTTTTTGCTATTGTGATTAGTGATACAATGAACATTTGTGTTTTGGTAGAGTGATTTATTTTCCTCTGAGTATATTCCCAGGAGAGGGATTACTGGGAGCTCAATTTTTAGTTCTTTGAGAAATTGTCACACGGAGTTCCACAGACGTTGAACTAACTTACTACTCCCACCTACAGTGCAGAAGCATCTGTTCCCTTTTCTCCACAGCTGGACCAAAATCTGCGTACAATGGTTATTTGAGCACTTAATAAGGACAGAAGATTAGCAAAACCAACTCTTACTGTGATGGGTTTTCTACTGGAAGAGCTGGTGAATCAGGTCCCTGCAGGTCAGGGCGGGATGAACTGAGAGCAAACAGGTTACAAGACTAGAAGGAACACATGGTCACTTCGGGAAGGGGCAAGCTGTGCCTGGGTATTCCTTAATGTAATTAAAAGCAAAACACCCAAAGTTGAGAAATGCCAAGCAGACAGCTCCACGTTTCTCGGGTGTCTATGCAGATCGCAATATGGAAGTAGGCCCCTAAGTCAGAAGGAGTTTGTCCACTGCATTCTGGATGATTCTTAGGCTTTATTGAAAACTTTATTGTACTTTATTGAAAACTTTGGAGATGGAAACGAATTGGAAACTCTGAAATATTTGCGTTCAGGGCCAAGGCAGAGTAGTTGCCCAAGGAAACACCCCTGAAACATCGGAGAATGGGTCCAACTTCAAGTAGTTTTGAATGTGAGGGGAGAAGACTGTGAAGTTGAGTAGGTGGGCATCTTATCTGCAGAGAAGCTGGGCTGGGAGGGAAGATCTCTAGGTAGGAGGTCTCGGGAACCAAGCTGTGGAGTCCACTGGTTTAATCTCAGAACTGGCAGCCCCAGTGTAGACTATAGTTTATGAACAGGAGGAGAAAGGATTGCTGCATGCAGATGTCTATCCTGGTTTTTGTCATGAAGTTATGAAACACAGCCAATGGGCCATGAGCAGAGGTTGAGGGCAGAGTCAGGCAGTCCTGGGTTTGGATGCTTTTTCCAGTACTCTCGAGTGGTGTAACCTGGAGCTGTCTACTTAATCCCTCTAAAATCCCCATTTTCTCTTCGGTAATCCAAGGCACGATTTCTTCACTCTAGGTTGGTCATCAGCATTAGATGAAACCATGCAAATGATGTAGCATAACTCCTGGTACATGGTACCCAATAAACCGTCTCTATGCATATTATCATTATGAATAATAGGACAGCCATTTCATTCAGTGGCCATGATGGATTAACATGTGTGAGTTCTTCTTCTTGTCAGTGTATTCAGTCATTTTTTACCCCTGAACTAAAATAATTCTTTTATTTATATGTACTGTAATTATAAGAGGCATTTTCTAGCTGATGCACAGATTTCAAGCATAAAGTATCCATTTGATACATCTCTTGGGATTAAAATATGACCTATGCTAAAAAAGGCTGATCCAGGATTTCTTCGGTAGTAATAAGCTTTCTTTCTGAGAGAGGGCCTGGCTTTTCCTGGGATGTGGTTTCTCCTCTCCTCCATGGGCATGTGGACACACTGTGACATCAGCCCTCCTGGGCTGGGAACCAGGATGAAAAGTAGGATGGCTGACCACTCCACCGGGGACGAGAACAGGGACAGCTGTCTGTCCGGTTAGCATCGAAGTGTGACCGACAATGGGAACAGACGAAACGTAGAATCAGCCTTGCCCACACAGACCTATGTCACAAAATCTTTTGTATAGTAAAACAGACCAGATTGTATTTTGTAATATAGAATATATAATTATAAAAACACAAGGTAGATTGCAAAGAACTATATTAACATTCTATTATTCATAAAGGAACATTCTAGATAGATATTATAAAGCTGAGAAAATATACACCATCAAGCTATTTTCTCCAAAGTGACATAGCTGACTTATACAAGTAGTGTATGTCTTCCTGGAAATGACTACTTCCTTTCGTTACACTCGTTTTTCCTATACACATGTATCTTCCTCTATGTGACCTAAGCCCACAGACTTGGATCAGACTTTTGTTCCTATTTCATTTCACACACACACACACACACACACACACACACACACACACACACACACACACATTTTGGGTCTTAAAATATTAACGTCTAAGGTTGTGGTAGCATGAGCTGTTGTCCCAACAACTCAGGAGGTTGAGGTGGGAGGATTGCCTGAACCCAGGGAGGTTGAGGCTGTGGTGAACTGTGAGTGTGCCACGGCACTTCAGCCTGGGTGACAGAGTGAATCACGAGAATGAGCATCACTGGCATTACTGCCTTCTAGAGTGCTCAGGGGTTTTGTCCTTGGCCATATCACCCCATTTGTGTGGCACCCTTTTCTGTAGCTGTTCCACTGACATTCCTGCATAAGGTCAAGTCACCCTGTTGTTGGGGACTAATCCTCTTCAAGGGCTGTGGTGGGGATGAAGGTATGAAGCAGATGCAGCAGAGACTGAGCTTGTGTTCCAGGAGGAGAGGGGAGTGTTGGAATCACCCTCTCTGGGCTGGAAAGCATATCCGTGCTGTGTCTACATGCTGGGAAGCTGGAAATGACACTCAAGCAGGAGAGTAAATGTGCTGAACCCACCCCTACATGATTCTTTGACTTCAAAGGGAACTAGAAATCATTCAGTCTTTTCAAAATGACAGCTCCAACCTGGGTGGAGTTTGTGTTTTGCTTAGAAGGTAAATAGTTATACTCACCTCTGTTTACTGTGTTTAAAACTGTGTTTTACTTAGAAGGTAAATAGTTATACTCACCTCTAGCCGGGTAAGTCATGTGTGCTGGGCAAGCCATGTGAGCCGCAACTGTGTCTGTGGCTGGGGTTCAGCGGGCCGGACAGGAGTCTATTTGCAAAAGCTGCTAGGGAGCCTCGTGGGAGAGGCCTCGCTGTGAGGTAGGAAGCAGGCTTCATGAGCTCATTCCCAACATGAGGCTAGAGTGATTTAGAGGAACTTTCCTGAACATTGTTTCCCTCAAAACCATGAATGGTCAACATGCAAACAAGCAACTAAGAACTAGAAAAAAGCTGACAGAGGCCAGGTGCGGTGGCTCATGCCTATAACCCCAACACTTGGGGAGGCCAAGGCAGGAGGAGGGCTTGAGCCCAGGTGTTCGAGACCAGCCTAGGCAACATAACAAGACCTTATCTCTACAAAAAATCAAAACATTTAGCTGGTGGTGGTAGCATGAGCCTGTAGTCCCAACTACTCAGGAGGCTGAGGTGGGAGGATCACCTGAACCCAGGAGGTCGAGGTGTGGTGAATTGTGAGTGTGCTACTGCATTCCAGCCTGGGTGACAGAGTGATATCCGGGCTCAAAAAATAAACAAATAAAAAAAAAAAGCTGACAGAGTCCCTACAAACTCAAGAAAGACTCAATAAAGATTGCTCTTCTGAAGGGTGGAGGCCAGGAGCTGGGGAGGCCCAGTGTGTCCAGCTGAGTTGTGAGTACGCATGAACTGTGGTTGGTGGCTTTGAGGAGAGCAGTTGTGAAATGAAGCAGACTTAGAGTTTACTTCTATAGATGAGACGTCGTAATTTAGACAAACTGAGATTCACATGCAAGGAATTCATCTGAGCGTGCTTTTGGGATGGGCACCTACTGGGGAAGGATTGGGTAGGAGGAAGGGCCAAGCTGTGACATGCCTGACCCCCTGAGGGCTTTGCAACTGGCACTGCTCTTTGGAATTGTCCCCACTTCTGGCTTGGAGACCGGGTTTTTATATTCTGACATCAACCAGCCCTGGGAGGGGGCAAGACCTTGGTGAGTTGGTCATCTTCAGCCAGCTGAGGGCCGCCACCCAGGCGACTGAGAGCTGAGAACTGTGGTGCCCGGCAGAGGTGGGAATAGACCCTCCAGTGCTGAAGCTGGGGCTTGGGTGACACAGCACAGTCTATCACAAAGGGACCAAGGGATTTATTTTTTTGAGATATTAGTGGACTGTACTGTGGTACTTCTGATTTGAGGAGATAGAAATCAATGTGGATGATCAAAGCAAACTATAGTAACCAGCGAATTTGGGAACAAAGGACTGACTTAGTTCGAAGCTTAAGTTGAGTCAGATGAATGAGTTACAATCTGTGTTTGTGGTCTTCCCAAGAAGTTCAAGAGCATACCTTGAGCTTTTCTCACACTGGTAAATAGTACATACTCGGTGTACTTCTGCTGCTGTGTGGCGCTACAGTAATAATAGCAGTCATGATAATGACAACCACAAATAGCACTGACTGGCCCTGTGTGCCAGCTTTTTTGAGTGCTTTACTTACAGTCTTGTGTCTGGTCCTTGCCTTAACCCCATGAGGTGGGTGGTTTTATGGTGCTCACTCTAAAGGTGAGGAAACAGCCACGTGGAGTCTGAGGAGCTTGCCCAAGGCCACGTAGCTAACAAGTAGCAGGGTTGGGCGGCAAACTCAGGCATAAAAGGCAAAAGTGAAAAGGTCAGAACCAAAGTGAGGTGTTCTTTAAAAGAGAAGGCACCTGGTGCCGTGAGGGTTGTCACGTGAGGTTTTCCGAGCAGCGTCCGTGGTGCAACCGGCCGTCTTCTGGTCCAGCAGGTGAGTGAGCTGCAGAACTATGTCCTATCTACGTATTTACAATTAAACCTCCGTGCCACCCCTGGCCATGGAGGCATGGCTCTCTAGGAAGGACAGTTCCCTCAAGGCACTCAAAAGAGATATCTAACGAAGGAGTCAATGAATGTGCTACAAGGATTATTTCTAGAGTTAGGGTAAAAACCCTGGGCACCTTTCTCTCTCTTTGCCTCAATTTTTTCATCTATAGAAAGGAAATAAAGTCTCAGGGGTGATGTAAGTTTTGGAAATTATCATCGATCTATCTATAGTCTTGCCTGGCGTTAGCTTTCAACAAGTGAGAACTATTATTATCATTATTATTATAATGATTTTGCTCTGCATGCAGAAAGGCGGTAGTTGGTTTAAAAATTGCAAAGAACTAAATGTCTTGTTCTCTTAGTCAGCGTGGTGGGAGGGCTTGACTACATTATCTCTAATGTTCTATCTTGAAAAATAAGTTTGGAATCTTGGATTTTGATGTCTTGTCAGGGGCATAGTTTTTTTTTTGTTTTTTTGTTTTTGAGTTGGAGTCTCACTCTGTTGCCCAGACTGGAGTGCAGTGGCCACTCCCGGCCACCGCAGCCTCGACCTCCTGGGCTCCGGCGATCCTTCCGCCTCAGCCTTCCAAGTAGCCGGAATTACAGGCATGCACTACCATGCCCGGCTGATTTTTTGATTTATTGTAGAGATGAGGTCTCGCTGCCCAGGCGGGTCTCGAACCCGCGGGCTCAGGCAATCCACTTACCTCAGCCTCCCAAAGGCGCGGGATTACAGGCTGAGCCACCAAGCCCGGCTAGGGGCATAGTTTTTTAACAAAACAATTTGTATCAAAGTCAAAATGGAGGTTCTCACTTCCATTTCACCCGCCCAGTACCCTCCAATGTTTTCAAGGCACGTTTTGCTTTTATTACCCCTGCATTAACAGACCTACTTCAAGGAGCTTACCATGACCCAGGAAATGGGGACTGGCTAAAAACACAGGAGAGAGGACAAAGAGACATAAAAGGAATTTTATGTTCTTTTTAAGGAGTCATTAAAGTAGTATAAAAAAAAACCCTTAAAATACCACCCAAAGTCTTGTTTAGGTATGACTTGGAAGGTTTTCTATAGACAAAGGTGAAACCAAGGCTGCCTGGTTTTGAAAGTTGACTCTTGGGTAGAGTTGTCGTTAGAGGCCTTACCAGGCAGCATTCAGTTGCACATAGGAGAGACTGCTTCAGTTACTTTATGCAGGAAGAAATTTAACACAGGAAATGAGTGTGGAAGGGCTGGGGGAGCAGGTCCCAGGCTGGTCATCTCCAGTTGCTACCAAGAGGACAACCTGAATCCAGCCTGGCAAAGGAACTCTGGGCACAGTCAGGAAGCTGAAGAGTCAGGAGGTCACAGGAGTCCAGGTCACTGTAGGTTAGAGTCCTCAGCTGGGAATCTGGAATCGAGAAATCACTGTCTCCATTGCTGGCTCAGAAACACATCACCTGGGCCAACATCTAGGGATCAGGGAGCTGGCTCCAATGTTGTTGGCTCCGGAGCTATGATCTGCCTGCTAAATCTGCCCCAGCAAAACAAATATCTCCCTTTCCACTCAGCATGAGCTTGAATTTGAGTCTTGCTCAAGTGCATCTTCGGATGAGTTGGAAAAATGTGGTTGACATCTATCCAGCTTCTCTAGGACAAGAAGACATGGTAGACAGGCTGAAGTGGGCATTGTACTAGTCCATTTCTGATTCCTATCACAGTGGACATGCTGGAGATTAGAAAGGCTTCAGACCTCTCTCTCCTGGTCAGCTTGCTTTTGTATGTGTGTGGAAGAATAGTACGTAAGCGTTTGCAAGCATAAACCTACACATTCACCTAATTTTGATCTTATGACTAATTTCAGTTAACAATAGCATGAACCAGAATTATTTGGACTTTGGTAAAGTCCAGCACTTTGTTAACACCAAGTACTTTTAAAAAGAAAAGGCAATTTAACCTAAATGTTGGAATGTCATTGGAAACCGTGGTCCCTGTCCTATTAAAACTATTTACAAAACCCACACCCATTAAAATCTCATTAAGAAATAAATAACAACTCAAGTTCTCACACACAGGCAAGCACATTTAATCATGATGAATTTAATGAAGTTGTTTACTTTGTAACACACTTGGAAAGTCATCACTCCTCCTGTGACCATGGTCAAATAAGTTCTCTCTCTCTCTCTCTCTCTCTCTCTCTCTCCCCATGCTCCGTTCACTGCTGGATGCTTGCATCATAATCAACTCTCTTTTTAACAAAAGTGCCAGAGGGCTAACATAATGGCTTGCATCTCTGTGAGGTCAGAGACAACGTCTCTCAACCACCCCTTGCCACCAATGGTGTGGATTCTTCAGCAACACAGTCATAGTAAGTGTGCAGTGAATATTTGCTGACTATTTTCAAAACAAATGGTGGACTGCATGGATAAATAATTGCTAAATGAATCTCATCCTTTAAAAAAAATTTTTATTTTAAAGATGTGGAGAACAATTCAGGGTTAGGTGTATGAGTGTTCATTATGCGGGTACCCTTGTTGAATAGTGGGAATTTTTTCTTTATATATATTTTGAGTTAGGGTCTCATTCTGTCACCCAGGCTGGAGTGCGGTGGCACAATCATGGCTCACTGTATTCTTGGTCTCCTGGGCTCATTTGATCCTTCCTCCTCAGCCTCCTAAGTAGTTGGGATTACAGGCATGCACCACCATACTCTGCTAATTTTTTAATTTTTTTGTAGTGGTGATGTTCTGTTATGTTGCCCAGGTTGGTCTAGCACTCCTGGGCTCAAACAATTCTTCTGCCTCGACCTCCCAAAGTGCTGGGATTATAGGCATGAGCCACCACACCCAGCACATCTTTATTTTTAATGGCCGTGAAACAATGGGAAATATAATAGAGGTTTTCTGTTTGGAAAAATGCATTTGATTTAAAAATTTTAAAATAAGAATGCTTATGAAGGCAGTTCCCGGATATCATTATCAATTATTTCCCCCTCAGGGTTTTATGCTGGACCACATCTGATCTTCAATAGGGTTCATGCTGCAAGTATAACGGGGGCCTGCCCCTGCCCTGGAAGATGTCGCTGCAGCCATAGCACAAGCTCCTGGCGGCCTCCTTATCTGGCCGTCTCTTCAAGTACTTAGCACACTTCTCATGCTTCCCTAGATGCCATCATTCAACCCTCAATGACGATTTCCTCAGCCCTCCTGAACCCAGATCAATGTTGTTCTTTTTGACCTTTGCAAAGAGCAGTGGGCAAAGGGAAATTTTTCTCTGCAAATTATAAATTGCAAATTATTTTGCCCAGTGAGTTTGCCATAAAATGACCCAGAATAGTGTTTCATGATAGGAATTTCCAGACTGTCTCATAATTATAAAGTCAAATATTTTTCTTTTGAATGGGACTTCTGAGGAGCAAAGACACGTGTTCCCAGCAATCTGTTCTCACCATGGTGTGTAATTTCTGTGCCTAAAGGAATGTGATAGATCACTAGGTAAAAGAGCCAGCAATTATTTCCTCACTTAACTATTCTAAAATTATTTTTGAGCACTTGCTGCATCCCAGGAACTGTTTCAGTTGCTGAAAATACAGACGAGAATAAAAGAGACAAAAATCCCTGCCCTCATAGAATTCACATTCTGTGTGTGTGTGTGTGTGTGTGTGTGTGTGTGTGTGTGTGGTGTGTGTGTCTCGGGTTCTCACTTGGTCACCCAGGCTGGAAGGGGCCCGATCCTGGCTCACGGCAGCCTCAACTTTCTGAGCTCAGGCAATGTTCCTGCCTCAGCCTACCGAATAGCAGAGACTATTGGTGAGCGCCACATCAGACTAATTTTATTTTTTTGTAGAGAGGAAGTCTTGCTATGTTGCCTAGTCTGGTCTCGAACTCTTGAGATCAAACAATCCTCCCACCTTGAATTCCAAAATTGCTGGGACTACGGGCGTGAGCAATGGCACCTGGCCAGAACTCACATTCTAGTAGGGAGATGTGTTCAACAAATGCATACATATCTAAAGAAAATAATGTCAGGTTTTGGTCTTGGAATGAAGAGAAACAAAGCAGGATGAGGGAATGAGGGATGACATTTAAGCAGATAACAATGTGAAGGGGAAAGAGCGTTCAGGTGGGGGAAACAGGCGCAAAGGGCCCGGTGCCGATGAACGTGGCCCATTAAAGTGAGAGCAGCACGTGACAGGGCTGGGGTCAGAGAGCAGGAGGCCTCGCTGGGCCAGGACAAGGAATTTAGAGTTTTTAAATTTTTCTCTTTCGTGTGATGGGAAGCCAATGGGCACTGAGAGCAATTCATACTTTGAAAGGCGTACTCAGCTACTGTAAGGAGCTCAGACTGCAGTGGGGATAAGGTCAGGGTAGGTTGACAGTAGTGGGCTGCTGCAGTTACCTGGGTGTCTGGACTGGAGCACTGGCAGGGGAGGGGGTGAGACATAGTGGCAGAACTGTACTATGTAAAGTGTGGGTTTATATTAAGGGTTAGGACAACCTGATTTTCATTCCTGTTGTGCTGTGAACGCTGAAGACAGAAATGAGTTGTTAAGTCAGTGAGCTGGTGCCGTGGAAAAAATGCAAAGAATAGGTTGCACAAAGAGTAGGTTGGAAAAGGTTTATTTGGAAAGTAGTTCAGAGAAGGCGAGGCTTGGTGGCTCAGCCTGTAATCCCAGCACTTTGGGAAACCGAGGTGAGTAGACTGCCTGAGCCCACGGGTTCGAGGTCTCGCCGGGCAACTTGGCGAGACCTCATCTCTACAATAAATCAAAAAATTAGCTGGGCGGGGTAGCGTGCGCCTGTAGTTCCAGCTACTTGGAAGGCTGAGGTGGAAGGATTGCTGGAACCCAGCAGGTCGAGGTTGCAGTGGCCGTGAGTGTGCCCCACTGCACTCCAGCCTGGGTGACAGAGTGAGACTCTGCCTCAAAAAATAAAAATAAAAAAGAAAGTAGATCAGAGAAAAAGGGTGGACCCACCTCTCCAAGATCAGAGAAGGGCCAGAAGCTTATTAAGGAATGTTTGGCAGCGAATGCTTGAGGCTGAAAGCTTTTAATTCATCCCTTCCAGTGGGGGGCAGGTAGGCACTCTTGGGTGCGATAACACAGGAGCTATCACCATGGTAATGGGGTGGTGGTCTGTGTCATGTGGGTCACAAAGGGTTGATCAAAATAGATTAGGTTAACTTGGCCCTTTATGGCAGGAAGACAAATACCTTGGATAAAAGGGTAATTACATGCTTGTGGGGTTACAAGACAATGATCAGTAACTACCTCGGGGAAACTGGTTTTGTTTCTTGTTTAATACTTTTTTTTTTTTTTTTTTTGAGTTGGAGTCTCACTCTGTCGCCCAGACTGGAGTGCAGTGGCCGCTCCCGGCCACCGCAGCCTTGACCTGCTGGGCTCCAGTGATCCTTCCGCCTCAGCCTTCCGAGTAGCTGGAACTACAGGAGTGCGCTACCACACCCAGCTCATTTTGATTTATTGTAGAGATGAGGTCTCGCCAAGTTGCCCAGGTGGGTCTTGAACCCGTGGGCTCAGGCAATCCACTCACCTCAGCCTCCCAAAGCATGGGATTACAGGCTGAGCCACCAAGCCCGGTTCTTTTTTAATACTTATAAGGTGAGTTGAAGTAAGCTGCTGAAAAGACAGGACAAAGCCAAGCCGTGTTAAGATGACCGCCACTCTGACTAAAGTTCCTCCATTTTGGCCTTTCCCCCTTTCATGGGCTTAGGAGACAAGTAGAGAAATTGAGTTTAAGAGATTTTTAAAAAGTACAGAAAATAAAAAATTGGCCGGGCGTGGTAGTGCTCGCCTGTAGTTCCAGCTACTTGGAAGGCTGAGGTGGAAGGATCGCCGGAGACACTGCACTCCAGGCTGAGCAACAAGAGTGAGATTCTGACTCAAAAAAAAAAAAAAAAAAAAGAGAGAGAGAGAGATTAAGAAAAGGGTGGCAAGAACACATTCTGGAATGGGTGGATGGAGATAATGTGGAATATCTTTCTCTGAGATATTTTAGAAAGAGAAATTACTGAGGATTTAAAGGAAGAAAATATTCCAAATAAAAGGAACCATATATTCTTGTGTTTAAAAAAATCTCAGCAACACGACATTTCTCTTTCTTCTTTTTGTAATAGACTTCATTTTTTTAAGAGCAGTTCTAGGCTCACAGCAAAATGGAGAGGAAGGAATGGAGATTTTCCACATACTTCCGCACTCACATGTGTGTGACCTGCCCTGTTTTCAGACCTCCCAACACAGTGTTAAGGCTGATGAACCCACACTGACACGTTTATTATCATCGGAAGACCCTGGCTCACATTAGCGCTCACACTTGGTGTTGTAATGATACATTTTCTTAACAAAATCTCTGCTTACCTGGGTTCTTTCCTTTCATCTCCTTTTCAACCAATTACATTCCTTTAACATGAGATTAGATTTTTTAGAGTGCATTATCAGAACTTTGTCAAGGGCAAAAGGGAAGAACAGGTTCATGTACACGTCTATAAAAATTGCGATGATAGAAAAAAAAAATCCAGTTGATTTATCAAAGAACTACATAAGCTTCTGAAGTAGAAAGAAATTCTAGAGAAATCTGAAGCTTCAAGGACAAATATCTGTAGAAAGTTTTGTAAAAGTAAGGTCAGAATTACTAAAGCAGGAAATGAGATGCAACTTACAAAGGCGAAATAGAACATTCTTTTTAACTCTATCAGGAGCAAGAAGAGTGCTGTCCTTTAATTAGATAGGAAAGAGACTCACTGATGACATCAAAAGACCACAGGGCATTCAATGTCTGTTTAAAAAACCTTTCTGCATGATCAAGTGAGTGGACTCTGGAAATAGGTAATGCATACTTCAGGAGAATGAAAGGGGAAACAGAAGACTTGGAGGGAGGTAATTTAAATAAGTGAGTTCTGTATCTAAATGTGTGGGCCCTGCTGATTTGCATTCATGGGATACTAAAAGAATTGGCTGAAGCATTGTGGACCATAAATTGAGTATGAGTCAGCAGTTTGTAACGCTATTATTTAAAAAAGGGAACACGATTGAGAGATGTATTAACAGGAGTATGACATGAAAAGGCCAAGAATACATTCTCTAATACTTGGCATTGATCAACCATTATTTAGACTATAATGACCAATTTTGGTCGCCGTATATTAAGAGAGATGAGTAAGTTCAAGGGAAGAACCACAAAATGATTAATGGAGCAAAAAATAAGTAAGGAAATCCGGTGGCCACGATAAGAAGTTAAATCCTCCATTTCTATGCCATCTTGGTTAAGAATACCAACTTCCAGGTGATGCTAACTCAGAATACCAAGGCTTTGCCTCTTAAGTGATCTCTAAGTAGCTATACACTCAGATTAAGGGAAGTGGGATTGCTTTCCTTAGAAAGAGACACTAATGTATAGGAAAGATCACCATGAAAACCATCCTGGCTAATTGTCTTTCATAATTTCCAGAGAGAAACATGAGGGAGTTGGTATACATTAGAGTTAAGAGAATTAGACCAAAAAGCTCCTAAACTAACAGTGATGAAACACCAGAACTAAGGGCTGGGGTTCTTCCTAGCATATTAATCTGGGGTCCCAAGGTCCCTATGTGTATCCTCTTTGCCTGTGTTGTCACAGAGTCCCCTGTGTCTTGACTCAGTGCAGGAGCAACATTCCCACGAGAGTTATGAGAAGCAGATGTCCATTTCAGTGACAATCGTGGTGTGATGACAACATCACTAAAATGGCAAGATTTGCTTTCTGTTCTTCCCAATTACCCTCGAATCATTCCCTTTTCCCATGAACACACCCCAGAATGTCTCTTTCTCGGATGCTGCAGCTCAGGGTCCTCCTTTCAGCTTGCCTTGGTGTCTTTCCCCAGGCTGTTCTCTTGGTGACACCCTCCACATGCCAGGCTTCTCCTTCCTCACCTATCAGTACTTACCTTTCCTCTGTTTCATTACCTGGGGTCCTTTACTTGGCTCTCTAAAATGACAGAAATTCTGATGAACTCATTCTACAGGGGTCAATGGTGGCTTTTCAGTATCTTTTACTTACTAAGTGGCACCGTGGGGCTAGAAGTAGGAGGAAGACCATTTTAGGTGGCATATTAAGGTGATATTACGTAGCACTGAATTTCTGCGAGGTATTGTCCAGAAACTTTCCCCTCATGCCTGGCTTCTTCCTGCCTCCTCCCTCAGGCAGCAGCCTCTGACCAAGGCTGGTCTCTGAAGGGTGTGTGTATTCTTAGTCATGAGTCATAGGATGCAGGTGACCAAGCAAAGCTGAAAGCAATGTAGTCATTAGACCTGATCAATGTAATTGCATATACCGAATAGGAGTTTGAACGATTGGCTTGATTGCTTTGGTTATAAAATTGCTGCTGTATTGCCTCAGGGGCAGTTTCTTCACCAACTTGCCACCTATGTGCCTTTCTGAAGTCTTAATAAACTGTCTTTTCCTGCTGGGCCTCTGGGTGACTTCTTTGGAATAGGTAAAGTACATTACGCACAACTATCTCAGATTTGGGGTTACCACATCACAATTCTGTAAAGTGAAAATTATTCCCTTTACAATTTCTTCTAAAGTCTTTCTGTTTCAGTCAAGAAGAAAGTTTCACTTTGGTGCTAGTGTGTTTTTAACCCTCTGAAACCTTATCTCCATTTTTAATAAAGCACCTGTAGACTTCAGGCTGAAAGCCTGGGAAGCTAGAATTACTTCTTAGATTTTTTGGGGGAGGTATTGAAGTATAATATGCACACCAGAAGGGAACATAAATAAAAAAATATACACTTTGATTAATCATATTAGCTAGAATTTAAATTTATTTCTTTACTTTTATTTCATTTATTTACACCATTCCCTTTTATTTATGCCATTGATACTGGTTTCTAGGGCAATGTCCTTTTATGTATTTTATTTTTTTGAATAAGAGTCTCGCTCTGTTTCCCAGGTTGGAGTGCAATGGCACACTCACAACCACCACAGCCTTGATCTTCTAGTCTGAGGTGATCCTTCTACTTCAGTCTCCCAAGTAGCTGGAACTACAGGCATGTGTCACCATACTCAGCTAATTTTTTTGATTTATTGTAGAGACAAAGTCTTCCCAAATTTCCCAGTTCTCAGGCAATCCTCAGCCTTCCAAAGTACGCCCGGCTAATGTTCTTTTAAGCAGAAATTTATTAAGTAAAAAAAAAAAGTGAGTTGATTTAAGGAGAGCAATATTACTCTATTTCTCAGATTCCAGAGCTTCATATTTCCCTCGCTGTTTTAACCTTCCTGGAGTCATGATACATCACACAGCTGATGTTATTTTACAACGTCCATAAACTGGACAAGCAGTTCAGCCTTCAGTTGAGGCTTGTGGTTCAATCAAGAAGGGCCAACAGCAGAGCACTTTTGATCAATAAATAATACTACAGGTATTACTCTGATATGGAAAAAAAATGGTGATGTGGTGTACAGGTACCTAAAGTTTGGGAAATTGGCGCTTAAGTGACCCCCTCTTTTCACCTTACCTTGCATTTAGTAGGGGTTCTCTAGATGCAAAGGCTTAATCCCAAAGAAAGGTAACAGTGGGAATTTTGGCCCTCTGGCCAGGGCATGGTGGGTGTTGGAAACTCCTGGGAGGACACGGGAGTTTTGTTTTATATCCCTTCAATGTTCCTTGCATGTCCACCCTCTGTCTGTCTCTGAGGCTTGCCTGGCCCTTTATGACATATATACTATCCTAGTTCAGAAATCTTGGGGCACCACATATCAGGCTGCAGGTTTACAAATAATGGACGCAGTTTCGAGATGTAGGATATTGTTACATGGGAAAATAGCCCAATACCTCCAAATATCTAATATCTGCCCTTACACTTGACCCAGCACCTTGATGACCCAATATGATGCCTTCTGCCTAAGAGCCTAAAGACAAACTATTGTTATTATTATTATCTGAGCTGAGGTTTCACTTTGTAGCTCAGGCTGAATGAAGTCCAGTGGCATGATCACAGCTCACTGCAGCCTCAGCCTCCCAAAAAGCTGGAACTAAGGTGCATGCCATCGTGCCAGGATAATTTCTTGATATTTTTGCAGAAACAAGGTTTCACTATGTTGTCCAGGCTGGTCTTGAACTCCAGGGTTCAAGCAATCCTGCTGTCTCAGCAGTGCTGGATTATGGACGTAAGCCACAGCATCCCTCCCAAAGACTTATTTTTTAAAGGAAGAAAGGAGAGAAACCTACCCTTGGCCTCCCACTGGAAGACTCCAGGTAGGCATGGCTGTACTGTGTGGCCTGGGCAGCTAGGGGCCAGCAGCAGCCTGCAGTTGGTTCCCCTAGTTTCCATGCCTTGTAGGAGGCAACCGCGGTGTGTTTGTATGGCACACCATTTGCATACTCTAACGAGATGGGCCATAATTGGCCTTCATTGATTTTGTTTTCATTGAGCTAAAATAGAGTCAGAGCTTCTTAGGCTAGAAGAACTGATTGATTTGTGGTAGAATTCAGGGCTATTCAGTTGAAGAAATAATTAATTATGTTCTTATTTAGTAATCATCAGGGTTCAGCCTGGTTCTTAGCAGGAGAGTGTGCTCAGCAGAATTGGACTTTGCCAAGGCAGGGACGGTTTAAAACAGATTCTTTAGCCAGGCAAAGGGATACCACGCATAATGCTTATTGTTATTATTTTTAGAAGAACGCTTTGTGCAGATTGGAGACAGTCATTATCTATGTCTGTGTCTATGTAGAGAACACAAGACGCATCCTGTCTTTCTGCTCTTCATCTTCCTCCTTGCATGAACATATTGCCCACGTCTTTGTCTCTCTCTCCCTATGCATTCACCCATCCTCTCACCTCTCCATGCATTCTTGAACCTATCCACCCACTTTCTGACATTTTGTAAGTTCTCCGTGAGTTGAGGCACTCTGGGGGAATGATAACTTCTACCTGTGTCTTCCAGGTCTCAGATCTGGGTGTTCCTTCAGACTGGCCCCAAGCTTAGGGGAATAGACAAGGGAGTTTCAGCCTGGTCTGATTACCCTGAGGTTTAAAACACTCAGGCAACAAGGGGTGTTCAACAGGCCGTCCTGTGGAGGTAGGGTAGCTTGGAATCTTGAACTGATGATGACTCAAATCTTTCTAAATGGTGAAATACAGTAAGTCCCCTACATATGAACGAGTTCCGTTCCAAGAATGCATTCGTAAGTTCGATTTGTTGTTAAGCCCAACAAAGTGAGTCAGGTACCCAACTAATGCAATTGGCTGTATAGTACCATACTATAATAGACTTATAATCCTTTTCACACACATAACATATAAAAAACATAAAAAATAAAGAAAACATTTTTAATCTTACAGTACAGTACCTTGAAAAATACAGTGAAATAACTTACGTGATTGGACATGTGAACGCACATTCACATCTTTGAAAGTTTGCAACTTGAAGGCTCATATGTAGGGGACTTACCATAGTGGAAATACAGAGGGGGACAGGCAAGAGGACAGGACAGAGGTCAGTGAGGCAGGCTGAGATCCCTGCAGTATCACTGGTGATGAAGCCTACGATTGTGTTGTCACCACTAACAGCTCTTGTTCCAGACCTGTGTTGTGACTGCTGTGATCCACACTGGCAAAATGGATGCCCGTGCCCTGCCTCTTAACTCACACGAAGTTAGTGACAGGGTCTCTGTTAATGCAACTATGGAAACATCAAATCTAGTAAGACCCACAATGATGTAGCTCACAATACTGCAAATGTGGATATAAAGTGAGTGACTGTCATTGTCCGCTCCACCTGGCTGGTGAATGGGAGTGGGCTAAGGTTCCTGTTTCCCCTTGAGGCAGGTGGAGCTGAGGGCGGAGGGGTAAGGCCAGCCAGGGCCAGCCAGGTAAGCCTATCTGGAGAAGCCAGGCAGCACAGGTGGAGTCCCTGCATCCTCAGTGATCTCTCCAGCCCAATCTCTATAGGTGATGCTGACAAAGATGGGGACTCATGAACTGGGACATTCCTGGGATGGCTGCCACTTTCTTCGAAGCATCACTGAGGCTGAAGCTACATAAACAATGGCCACTGTTGACCTCATGCCTGAATTGGGCCAGAACAAGTTTTAGGTGCAACTAGACCTTGAGAATTCCCCAGCTGACTGACTGTATGGTCTTGCTCCAGTCAGCTCATTAATCTCATGATAACACCAGTCTGCATTTTTGATGATTGAACATTTTGGGCCAGGTTATTATATTATGTGGCATTTTTCTGAGTCTCCAAGGTGGGTTTAGAGAGCACTAGCATGGCCCTATCTTCCCTCTACTTTCTAGACATTTCTCAAGTTCCTTGATTGAGTCAAACCAAAATCACATCAGATCTCCAGTTGTTTGTCAGACTGTGCTTTTTACTTTTCAGGTTTTGTCATACAGGAAGACATACCAGGAGGAGGGTAGAATGGGGGTTGAATGCCTGTCCATCATATCTACCACATAGCAATTTCAATTTTATAAGGGTTTTTAATCCTAGCAACCTCTTACCCGTGACCTTGCCCCTCTTTATTTTATTTTTTGAGTCAGAGTTTCACTCTGCTGCCCAGGCTGGAGTGCAGTGGCACAATCATGGCTACTATAGCCTCGACTTGCTGAACTCAGATGATCCTTCTGCCTCAGCCTTTCAAGTGGCTGAAACTACAGATGCATGGTACCATGCCCGACAAATTTTTATTTTTTATTTATTGTAGAGACAAGGTCTGAACAAGTTGTCCAGGCTGGTCTCGATACCCTGGGTTCAGGCAATCCTCTTGCCTCTACTTCCTGGGATCACAGGTGTGAGCCACCATGACCGGCCTTATCGGTTCTTTCACTACTCATTTCCCATAAGAAATGGCAGCAAAGATGGGTGTTGACAGTAGATTTTCAGATACGTGCAAAAAACTGAAGGCTCATGTTCCCCTTGGAGGAAAACGAGGCTCAGGGAAACTTCTAAGCACCTTTCCTTTCAGGCACGACACGATGCTTGTTCTGGGGAAGGGGCAGAACTGGGTGCAGCCTGAGACTCCAGGGCCGGGCGGAGCTAGGGAGGGAGGCCTGGAGAGGAAGATCTTCTATTTCTCACTGCCTCTTGCCACATCGGTCTGCAGTTGGCCCTGAGGCGATGGTGTTGAGTGGAAGAGTCAGGCTGGGCATGGGCCTGAACTGGTTTCCTATTCGTTATGCAGCATTGAAGAAATCTGCCAACTTTACGCGAGGCTGAAACTCATAAACGGAGAGGATGACACTCAGTCACACCATCTCATCTGGGCTGGGATCTCCCTGCCAGCCCACATGACTTTTTTCGATCCTGTTTACTGCACAATTCTGCATCGCCTAGTAGACAAAAATATTAACCTGCTTCAGTTTTTCACTGTGATTTCTCTTCTGGTAACTGATTATTTTAGGAGAATGAAATAAAAAATTTTCTTTATTTTTCTCCTAGCAGTTTCTTGGTCCCTCCCGTCTGTTTTCCACCAGTTTCTTTGAGTTTCGGCGATGTACCTGGAACATAATCATAAGCCAAATGGCAGTTCCTGAGTCTTTTCTTCAGTTTGGAATCACACTGACTTGGAATGTTAGGTGATTCTTAGGCCAGTGTTATACTACAGGCCCTTAAGATGAAATACAGCCTGTTCATTGAAATGGATCAAGGACCTACATGTAAAACCTCAAACTATAAGAACCTTAGAAAACACAGGAGACACCCTTATGGAAATTGGAACTGGCAGCCAATTCCTGATCAAAACTTCAGTGCTCATGCCATAAGAGATAAGACAGACAGGTGGGACCTCATCAAATTGACAAGCTTCTGCAAAGTCGAAGAAACCATCAGAGAGCAGGGAGACAGCCCACAGTCTGGGAAAAAAAATTTGCCAACTGTATATCTGACAAAGGCCTAACATCTAAGATCTATAAGGAACTCAAACTTGCCAAAAAGAAAAAAACAAACAGCCCCATTACAAAGTAGGCAAAAGACATGAATAGACACTTTGCAAAAGAAGACATATGAGCAGCAAACAGATACATGAACAAATGCTCAGCCTCACTAGTCATTAAAGAAACGCAAATTGAAACCACACCTAGGTACCACCTAACTCCAGTCAGGATGGCCATCATCAATAACTCAAGAAACAACAGATACTGGAGAGGATGTGGCGAAAAGGGAACACTTCTACACAGTTGGTGGGAGTGTAAACTAGTACAGCCTCTGTGAAAAACAGTTTGGCGATTCCTAAAAGATCTAAAAATTGACCTTCCATATGACCCCGCATTCCCCCTACTGGGAATATACCTGGAGGAACTCAATCACTCTATGAAAAAGATACCTGCACACATGTTTATTGCATTATTTATAATCACAAAAGTATGGAACCAACCATGTTGTCCATCGAAAGAGGACTGGATAAAAAAAAAAGTGGTATATATACATGATGGAATATTATGCAGCCATAAAGAAGGACAAAATTATGAACTCTGCAGCAACTTGAATGGACTGAGAGTCTATAATACTGAGTTATCTATCACAGAAACAAATAACTGAGTACCACTTGTTCTCACTCATAAGTGGACCTTGAGCAATTAATCATAAGAAAGGGATTGGCAGTAATTGGAAATTGCTGGGGAGGGGGGAGAGATTGGCAGTAGTGGGAAACTGCGGGGCAGGGCACACCTCATGAACAAGGGCACCTGCATAATGAACAGTTGTATACCTAACCCTGAATTGTACCCTCTTCTTCAAAATAAAAAATTTTAAAAAGAGAAAGAAATATAGCCTGTTCAGAGAGCGGATGAATTTATGAACAACTGGGGTCATGCCAAGGACAGATGGGTGTTGTCTTTGTCCTGTGTGAAGGGTTACCTCTTCCAGGAAGATTTTCTCATCCTCCTCTCCCAGGCAGACTGATCCTTCCTACTGAATCCCGCTCCTGTTTCTCCTGGGTACCTGTAGCACATCATTAGTTTTATTGTCTTACCGTTCTCTCTCCTCTCCACCATCCTACAACCCCCCTACAAACAGAGACCTTGTCTCATTTATCTTTGTTAAATACAAAGAATAACAAAATCCTTGCGGATAGTAGGTGCTTAAGGAGTGATTTTTTTTTTTTTGAGTTGGAGTCTCACTCTGTCGCCCAGACTGGAGTGCAGTGGCCGCTCCTGGCCACCGCAGCCTTGACCTGCTGGGCTCCAGCGATCCTTCTGCCTCAGCCTTCCAAGTAGCTGGAACTACAGGCGCGCGCTACCATGCCCGGCTAATTTTTGATTTATTGTAGAGATGAGGTCTCACCAATTTGCTCAGGCGGGTCTTGAACCCACGGACTCAGGCAATCCACTCACCTCAGCCTCCCAAAGGTGTGGGATTACAGGCTGAGCACCTAGCCCGGCTCAAGGAGTGATTTTTAAATGGCTGAATAAATGATAGCCCTGTTAGGGAGATATTAAAGATAATATATTTATTGTTTTATATAAATGATACATGTGCATCATAAAATTCCTGAAAAGCAAAACAAAAATACAAAACAAAAGCAGCAGGTAATCACAAATTCCACTGTCCAGAAATAACCACTGTTAAAGTTGGTTATGTCTACATTTCCAGATTTTAGAAAAAGAATGATACTGACTTATATAGTAACAATGTCTATATTAGGAAGAAATACTTAAATTACAGACTTATTATAAATCCAAGAATATTTTGAATATTTAGGCATGCTACTACATAAAACTTGCAAATTTTTGTAACAGGATCTCTTCCTGAGAAAATCAGTACATGGACCAAAAATAAAGATAATATATTTTTCTTAAATATTGGAGTTGCTCATATGCTTATAGTAATTTTGTACTGACAACTATGTGTTTGAGCTCATTTAAATGTTAGATTTCCTAGTATCAAATAATAAAACAAAATTATTTTTTGAGTAGGACTCTCACTCTATTGCTCAGGCTAGAGCGCAGTGGCACACTCATGGCTACCACAGCCTCGACCTTCTGGGTTCAGGTGATCCTTCTGTCTCAACCTTCCAAATAGCTGGAACTGCAGTTGTGCATCACTACGCCTGGCTAATTTTTTGATTTATTGTAGAGACGAGGTCTCTCCAAGTTGTCCAGGCTGGTCTCAAACCCCTGGAGTCAGGCAGTCCTCTCATCTCTGCCTCCCAAAGTGCTAGGATTACAGGAATGAGCCACTGTGCCTAGCTAAAATGTTTTAAAAACATCAGTCTATCCTTAAAAAAAAAACCAAAAAAACCTAGTCATTTTTCATGTAAGGAGGACTACCAGTAGAGAGTTATAAAGGATGGGAACTTGGTATCATTCACGTATTCAACTTATACTGAGTATTTTCTACATTCCAGGTATTGATGATACATGTTTAAATAAATTTTAATCTTTTAAGATGTTTTTCCTTTCATTCTAAAATCCACAGGAAGTCAACATTGTCTTACTTTGCAGTATTTTACTGAAAAGGGAGATTATAAAGCTAAGTCAACACTGAAGTGGTCACATATCCTGAATTGATAGAAACAAGACCAGGTAGCATCACTTTGCCTCAAGAGGTTGTCTCTTACTCACTATACAGAGGGTACCAGAAAAAATGTAGATACATTTTAAGTAAGACGTTAGCTCAAAAGCTGATGCTAATCAAATGAATGCTAGCATCACCATGCGACAGGCAGGACAGTGAAAGAAAATGGCAGAAGCTCGGTTGAGGGAACATTATACTATACATTGCTATTATAATTTAATTCAACTTTGGGAAAGTAATACATAGATAACAGCTCTTAAAATGTATATACATTTTTTTTGGCACCTTCCATATATTTGTTGATATGCGCTAGACCACAAAGTCCTTAAGTTCTATAGTTCTGGCCAAGTTTGGCCTAGGACTTCATTCAAACTTCTCATTATATTCTAATTTAGTGATTTTTTATCATTTTAGTAAACATATTGGAACCTTAGAACCCCATCTAGCATTAAGATGGGATGTTGCACAGTGCTAGGGAAAGAATCTGGTCAAGAATCAGAAAATCTGGCTTTTCTTTTTTTAAATTTTTTTATTTTTTATTTTTTGAGTTGGAGTTTTCACTCTGTCACCCAGACTGGAGTGCAGTGGCCGCTCCCGGCCTACAGCCTTGACCTGTTGGGCTCCGGCTATCCTTCCGCCTCAGCCTTCCAAGTAACTGGAATTACAGGCACGCACTACTACGCCCGGCTAATTTTTTTTGATTTATTGTAGAGATGAGGTCTCACCAAGTTGCCTGGGAGGGTCTCGAACCCGCAGGCTCAGGCAATTCACTCACCTCAACCTCCTAAAGCATGGGATTAGAGGCTGAGCCACCGAGCCCGGCTGAATCTTGCTTTCCAAGAGCAAATTCAATTCACATTTCTTAGTATCTGTCATGTGCCAGACACAGAATTCAGCACTTTTGCATATAACACCTTTTAAAATCTTCACACGCCCTGCAAGTTGGGTATGATTATATCCATTATTAGACTATAGCATTAGAGGCGGATGAACGGCAAGTATCCCTGGGTTTGAATCCTACTTCTATCACTGATTGTGTGACTGTGAAGGAATTTCAAACCTCTCTCTTTCTCAGATTCCTTAATTAGGCAAAAGTATTACTTCATAGGGTTTGGGGGAAGATTAATTAAGCATGTGAAACACATAGGACAGTATCTGTTTTGTAGAGTAAGCACTAAGCCAATATGCACTATTTAGGAGATCTTTTGTCCATGATTCGGCAATTTTCAGGTGGTACTTGCCAGCTCTGTGATCTTCTGAAAATTATTTGCATTTCTGGATTGACAACATCATATTTATTTATTTAAACTTTATTTTATTATAGAGATGTGGGGTTCAAGTCAGGATCAGGTACATAAGCAGTCTGTGTGCCGGTGAAGGCTGGGCCTCCAGCTGGCCCTCACTTCCCCTGGTTTAGGACCAAGTACCCTTTGTGTTGTTACATGCCCCCTCCCGCTCCAGCAGTGTTCTGCGACTGCCGTTCCCTCACTTGTGCTATTGTGGTTAATGTTCAGTTTCCACTTATGAGTGAGAAAAACCTTATAGCATTATTGGGAGGCTAAGAAGAGCAAACTCAGTGTGAAATTGGATAGTGATACACTATGTAAGTATACAGGATTAGGACTGAATTGTTGATTATATGGTATAGCCTTGTTATTCATCCTATTTCCAGTTTTTCTTGAACATTCTATCAAAATATTATAGCAAAGGAGTCAAGTACTCAAGGATTCACTCAACTAGGAGTCTTAAATCACCCAAGCTTCTTTTGGCTAAGGTTTCAAAAAAATGCAATTTCAGTTGTATCTGTTGACCTCTAATACATGTTAAAAATTTTGAACAGTTTGTAGGAAAGGCTTTATTAGTGGATAAAGTATGCAATAACTATGCTTTATGACAAACTTAAGTTCAGTTGTTTCTTGGGGTGTATTATAATTATAATAACAGCATACATCTGACAGTAAGCATATTTTTCAAATAGCTTCTACTTCTTTTACAACAATCTCTTAAGGCATGTATGGCATGGGTGGCCATCTCCACTTTACAGATAAGAAAACTAAGGCTCCTAACTCTTAAGTGACTATCTAAAGTTTTATCTAGGAAACTAACATTAGAATTGCTTGTCTGTCTCATCATTCATAACACTATATATATCATTGTTTAAGATAAGAATGTCAATTTTTGGGCTTTGTTTAGATTGTTGTACAAAAGTTATCTATTATTTAACTTAATTCTCCATATAACTTTATGTACTTCCATTTTACAGATGAGAAGTTGAGCCCTAGACTTGCAACACTATAATGCAGTTCTGACATGACCCACCCAGAGTTAGTGCCAATTCCATGGATTAAGGACACAGTGCTCAATAAGACTGCCCTCACTTCAAATGGCAGCTAAAAGTTTGGGGGTTCCAGACTACCTGCACTTCTGACCAACTGGCTGCAAATTCAGGGGTTCCCTTACCCTTTAAGCTTTGACAATTCAGTAGAACAACTCACAAAACTCAGAACTGTACTTATAATTACAGTTTTATTATAAAGGATACATATAGGGTGAGGTCTGGAAGGGTCCTGTACATGGAGATTCCATGGAGAATCAGGACAAATTATTTTTTTTAGCACGTTAATGCGTTCACCAACCAGGCATCTCACCTGAGCTACAGTGCCCAGAGTTTTTATTGGAGTTTCATTGACTGAATTATTGACCATGTGGTTGAACTCAATCTCCAACCATCTTCCCTCCCCAGAGATTAAACTGACATCACCTGGCTCAAAACCCCAATACTTGAATCATGCAATGATTGGGCTTTCTGGCATGATCAGCCCCCAACCTGAGTGTCTCCTTAGCATAAACTCAGGTGTAGTCCAAGGACCCACCATGAACAACAAAGACAATCTTTTCACATGGGAAATTCCAACGGTTTAGGAGCTCTCTCCTGGGAATCTGGGACAAAGACAAATTCTTTATTATACAACAATACTTTAAACAGGACAAGAAACAGCAAATGTTTGTTAAATGAAAACATGGAGGAATAAATGAGAACATACAATTTATTTGATGGGTTTTCTGAGGTTTTGAATCAGTTTCTCCAAGATCTTTTCTAAGGTAGTGAACTTGGAAGGATCTGAAAGTGTCATCCTATAAAGTGTTCTGAATCTGCTGGTTCAAATCTGTGTGCCGACAGGGGCCATACTTCTTGACTTCAGGGTCCCAGTCGACCCTTGAGCTGGGTGTGGTAGAAATGGCAGCTATTACGTTTCTCCAGAGCGCAATTTGCTTTGTGTGTACCACACCACAGGGTATTCATTTATTGAGCAAATATTTAATGAATGCCTATTATACCCATGGCACTGTTCTAGGTGCAGGGCATATGATGTTGGACGAAAAAGACAAAATCCCTGCCTTTCTGGAACTTTAGTGGGGAGAGACAGACAATAAACAAACACATAAAGATATGCCAGTCAGGTGGTGTGATAAATTCTTTGGAGAAAAATAAATGGAATGCTCAGAACCTGTCGCTCTTCCTCTGCAGGCTGGACAGGTGACGCCTGGACAGGCATCCAGCTCTGGGGCAAAGTTTGTAATTTGTTGTTGCTGCTCCATGCCCTCTGGGTTAGAAAAAAATCTGTTCCTGAATGTTTAGTGAGTCTGCTTGGCCTTTTGATTCTGCGGTGATTAAATGCCAGGCTATTGGGAATTAGTTTTATTCTAATTCAAGGTTAAATGTAGAAGAGACCTCCCTCTTCTCCATCCATCAGAATTCAACTATGGATCTTTTAAGGGTGTCAGCCCCTCTCAGATGCCTCCCATGACCTCCCCTGCAGCTGCATTTAATCCTTCCTTTCTCTGCTTTCACAGTATAGCTCTGCTGTTTCACATTTCGTACTGTTTCATATGAAATTACCTGCATTGGAGCTCTGTTTTCCCAATAAAATTCATAATTTCCTTGGAGGAAGGGAATTTCTTTTTCAGTCTGTTTTCACTATCTTCATCTCCTCCCTCTATCTCAAGGAATGTTAGATGCTTGGTACACAGCAGCTGTTCAATTAACTATTGATTGAAAGAAAGATATCTGAAAGCATGCTTTTCCGTGCTGATATCTGATTTGCAATATGTAGTTTTCTTCTCTAATTTCCACTGGCTTCCTAGATGAATGGAGTTTTCACTGGTTTCCTTAGGACATTAGTTGTGGCTACTTCTTAGCATTTAAGACTCTTGAATAAAATAACACCAAGCACTGGGATCAACAGTTATCACCAAAATATACTTAGTGTTTCTTTTCCCATTGCAAAGGAATACATAGTCACTGTGCAAGCTGAGAAAATAGAAATGAGCATAAAGAAAATTAAAGTCACTTTAATTTAATCATTCAAAAGATATCTGTTGAGCTTTTACTACTCATGCAAAGTCCTGAAAATACAGCAGTAAAAAGATAGGCCAAGCTCTGCTATCAGAAGAAGTTGAAACTTATATCATCATAAGTTACAAACCTAATGAATTATAATTTTTATAATTCTTACACATGAAGATAATCAATGCCAAGATTTTTGTCTGTTCTGTTCATAAGAGCAATATATTCATACAATTTTAAAAAATGAGATGATGCTGCAATACTGTTTTCTAACCTGCCTTTTTCACCTAATGTATTCTGGTCTTTTCTTTAGGTCTTTTATAATTATTCTACAATATCTTTTTTTTTTTTTTTTTGTGAGTCGGAGTCTCACTCTGTCACCCAGACTGGAATGTAGTGACATGCTCATGGTCACTGCAGCCTTGACCTGCTGGGCTGAGGCGACACTTGCACTTCAGTCTTTCAAGTAGCTGGAACTACAGGCATGCGCCTTCACGCCCAGCTAATTTTTGTTGATTTATTGTAGAGACGAGGTCTTGCCATGGTACTCAGGCTGGTCTTGAACCACTGAGCTCAGGCAATCCTCTTGCCTCCACCTCCCACAGTGTTGGGATTATAGGCGTGAGCCACTGTACCCATCTTACAATGTCATTTTAAATAACCAAGAATAATGTGTTATAATAATGTTCCAAACTTTCACCCTGTGATACATGGATTCTTTACTTAGAATGAATTACTGGAGCTGGGATTTTCCTACCAAAGAGGCCACAAAAATGTAAAGCTTTTGATGGGTCTGGCTAAATTGCCTTCCTCCTCTGCCTAATTGCTGCCAGCTTACATTTCTGCTAGCAGCATATGAGTGGACTGGGATCAGTCATTTTTTTTTCATTTGAAAAGGAATTAACCTGGTTCATGTATTTTTGTTTGTGAATGTGTGATCATTTCTTAGGCATCGATCTCTAATGAGATCTGCTCCAAAGTAGCTAATGAATGAAACTGGTAATTAGTGGTAGGCCAGAGAAACATTTGCCAAGGTGGATGTCAGGACCCTCGGATGGTTTCAGCCCTTAAACCATAAGGTGAGGGTGTGACTTGTAGACTTTGTTCTTTTAGGTTAATTGATTCTTCAGTTTGGCCAGCATCTTGCTGCCATGTGGAGAAAGGGCATTCGAGAAAAATCCCAGACTAAGAATGCAGAGACTCAGAGAGAGAGATTGAGAGCTCAGACAAGTGGTACCAGTGCCACTGAGGAGACTGCAAAGGAGACGTGGACCAGGGACCCTGAGAGGGACTGTGAGGAGCAACCACACAAGGACAGAGTTTTGACAGGCAGGAAACCCAAGAGCCACACTGGTGACAACACTCACATGTGCCCAACTCCTGCAAGAGGAAATGAGAGACGCCATGGAGAGGCTTGCTCCCTCTCTTATGATGTCAGTGTCACTTGACTTATAAAGGGCTATACTATTGACGCTAATTTTTTTTTCTTTGAGTTGGAATGGCACAGTCAGGGCTCAACCTCCTGGGCTCAGGCAAATCCTCCCGTCTCAGCCTCTTGAGTAGCTGGGACTATAGGTGTGCGCCACCACACCCGGCTAATTTTTGGATTTTTTTTTTTTTTAGTAAGGACAAGCTCTCTCTGTGTTGCTTAGGCCGGTCTCAAACGCCTATGCTCAAGTTATCCTTCCGCCTCGGCCTCCCAAAATGTTGGGATTAGAGGCATGAACCACCACATCCAGTGTTGCTACTTTATATTATTATTGTGATCCAGGCACTAAAGAGATTCTATTTTTCTTTCTAAAACACTCAGATATATTTTTTATACCAAAAGAAAAGTAGCCGGGCTCGGTGGCTCAGCCTGTAATCCCGCGCCTTTGGGAGGCTGAGGTGAGTGGATTGCCTGAGCCCATGGGTTCGAGACCCACCTGAACAGGCGAGACCTGATCTCTACAATAAATCAAAAAATCAGCCGGGCGTGGTAGCGCGCGCCTGTAATTCCGGCTACTCGGAAGGCTGAGGTTGAAGGATCGCCGGAGCCCAGCAGGCGAGGCTGCGGTGGCCCGGAGCGGCCACTGCACTCCGGTCTGGGCAACAGAGTGAGACTCCAACTCAAAAAAAAAAGAAAAGAAAAAAGAAAAATAGTGGGTAAGTGGCGTCTGCACCCAGAAAACAGGCCTGTGAGTTTTCTGTGATGTGGAAAGGGAGGCAAAACCAGGTGGGGATCTGTGCTAGGATACAGTCGTGGCCTTGTGTGTAGATTCTGCTACCACCTTCCTCTGCGGCCTTGGGCAAGTCCCCTACCTCTCAGGGCTTCCGCTTCCCCATTGTGAAGGTGAGGGGATCTGACAAAATGGCTCTGTCTCCAGCATTCTCTGATGCCCTGACCTCTGAACCAGGGTTGGGTCAGATTCAGTCTTCTCTAACTTCCTCTGCTCAGCTATGGGGAATAACTTATGATGACAGCAGCTTTTAGATGACCATCTCCCCCGTGCACTTCTCTTTTGAGTTTTGCTAGAAAGAGAGGATTTTGGGATTTGCGGCATAATTGACTACCCACAAATGACAATTTCTTCCTTATCTTCTGTCTTGATCTCTGTAGCTACCATACAGGTCTGACTTCATATTCATAATAATAATGGAAAAGGAGTCCTTTCCATTCCTCATTACTTTTTTCTCCATTCTTCAATTAATTTTCTTAACTTCCTATCTTACCTCATAAAATGATGAACACTCTGCAATTTACTGAAACAGTTGTTCTATAGAAGACCAACATGCTCCAGTGACCCTCAGTATTGCTACATCTTCATCAGCCCTCGAAAGAAGAGTGTGCTTGTGTGTGTGTTGTGTGTGTGTGAGTGTGCATACATATCCTTGCAGAGTTGAGAAGCATGAATTAGGAAGAGGAATGATTAGGCGGTTGGGCTTCAGAGAGAACATTTGTAGATTCTATCTGGAACACATTTTATTAAAATGGCAACAAACTTTATAAAATCAGATGTATGGTTCATTAAGGGAACATTACCTTACAATTATGATTAATTAGATTAAACTTATGAAAGTGTGTTATTTGTTCAAATCAAAAGGGTGGGGGAAGATGATGGATGATGAAAGAGTGTGATAAATGAAGAAAGCAGCTGAACTAAATTGAATGTGTATTCATCCGTTTTCGTTCCATAACTAATGATAAATTGAGCATGTCACATTTAACAATACATATCTGGGCTTAAGCACACGGCTTCAGCTCCTGTTCGCTAATGTCTTGTGATAGGTAGCTGAGACTGAGGAGCTGAAATGTTAGTTCCTGGACTTTTGTCTGCCTGCTTCTTTCCTTGGAGAACACAATGGGCACTAACTGAATTAAAAGGGTTCATGGAATTGTTTTTACACAGTAAAACAAATTGTACTTCCTCACGCCATGCTTATGGTATTTAAAAGTAAGTCTTATTTTACTTTTCCCCACAAAGAATGCGTCCCACTCACTTGCAGGCAGGTGGCAGAGGTAGAAGGCACCCAGACTTGTAGAAATATCTTTCTTCTCTTTCCCTCTCTCAGATGTAGCCATGTGTATCTTGGCAATGGGTTGGAAGAAATACCACCAAAGGCTCATTAGAGAGTCTGGGAAATTTGAAAGTGAGGGGTAAACATCAAATAGTTTACATCAGTTTCCTGAAATCTCAAGTTTTCCGATATTTTAAATCACATTGTAGTCTCTCAAGGACCATCTGAGATTTACGAAGCTGGTGTCGGGGTCAGGGAAAAGGTATGTGGAAAATGTTTCCAGTCAGACTGAAATTAGACAAATTTGCCACAGAGTCAAGAGTGGTTTATGAAAAGAATGCATTTTTGCTAGAAAAGTTTAAGAGCGTTATGGTCTGGAATCTGACACACAGGCAATATTCCTTTGCTTTTCATTCTCACTGAGTTCAAATTCAGACAAGGCAAAGTGAGGGTAGTTTCTGAAAAAATAACATAATTTTTGATTTTTCTGTTTTGAGTTTTCTAAAAGAATTTTGCTAGGATTCATTTTCAGTTATGGTGAAGGTTTCTAGGTGATTTTGATTTTTATCTAAAACTCATCTACAAGCCCTCCCTGAAAACCTGTTTCAGTATTTCTAGCTGGAGATTTTCCGTCATGATGAAGTTTGTAAGAGACCTAATCTCTTTCAGATACTTCTCAGACTATCTCATGCTTGGGCCACGAAGTAGAAGAGACTTTTGGACAAGAATTACTCTACTCCTCAGAGCAAAAAAAGCATTCTGAAAGGCAGAGGGTGAGACAAGCGGTGGTCATGCAGGACTTATGAAGGGAATGAATGACAGTGTTGACAGAAGTAGTTATTCTGTGTGAGGTATGTGGCTGGAAACAACGTCTAGGGAGGTGGTTCCTGAGCTCAGGGGGTGAGGGTGTGTGAGTGGAATTTTCCCCTGCCCCTAGGAGCAACTGGCAATGTCCGGAGACGTTTTGTCACAGCTTTTGGGGAGGAGTGGTACTGGCGCCTCATGGGGAGAGCCTGGGGATGCTGCGAAACACCCTGCCATGCACGGGACAGGCTCTCACAACAGAGAATTATCTAAGTCATCCAGTTCAAAATGTCATTAGAGATAAGGTTGAAAAACCTTTATTTATGAGCCAGATGTGGTGGCTCATGTTTGTAATCCCAGTACTTTTGGAAAAGGAGGCGAGAGGATTGCCTGAGCCCAGAGGTTCCAGACCAGCCTGGGCAATTTGGTGAGACCTCATTTCTACCATAAATCAAAAAATTAGCTGGGCATGGTGGTGCGTGCCTGTAGTTCTAGCTACTTGGGAGACTGAGGCGGAAGGATCACCTGAGCCCAGCAGGTCGAGGCTGCAGTGGCTGTGAGAGTGCTACTGCACTCCAGCCTGGGAAACAGAGTGAGACTCCGATTCAAAAAAAAGAAAAAGGAAAAACCTCGTTTGGGGTCAGGCCTGAATTTAAAGAACAGCAAATTAGTGAACTTGGTGAGCAAGTGAAGATGAGACTTAAGATGAGTTACAAGGTGACCTGGGTCTGAGTGATGTCCTTAAAGCGACAAACATGTCTGCCAACACTCTACCAAACGAACCCCAAATTCGACAGCTTGGCTATAACCCTAATAACTGTAAGTGGAACATGGGGTAAATTGGGTTAATCTCGGATCCCAACCAAAGTGATTGAATTCCTCAAGCACTCAAATAATTTTGCTCTGTTTAAATCTTTTTTATAATGTGTTCCCTTAGGAGTTGACTTTTATTAAATTGCAGTGAGATTTTAAAAAAGGTGTTATGGAGCTCTCCTTTTACACAGAGAGGAATTGGAATGGTTGGCTTTGATCTTATGATTAAATTAGGAACAGACCAGAACCAGAATTCAGCTATCTTGAGTGTATTGATTCTCCAAATTAAACCAGCTCCCTTTTCCAGGCCAAGGCATTGCTCCTTCTCCTGGCAGGAAATGGTCTCCAGTAATGGCAAATTGTGTATGGAAAAAAATATCCTGAAGGTGAGGGGAAGTGGCAAAGCCTTGAGTCATGCTAATCTATTCAAAAGAGGGGCTTAGAGGAAGAAATGATCATACTTGTCTGAGTTCTGTCGCGAAAATACATTTCAGAACCAAGACAATTCATCTGTCAGGCTTCCTGTTGGAAGAATATTTACTCGGCGGAGGGAAGAGAGTTTTTCAGTGAACATCCAAGATAATGAAAGTTTGATAATACTCAATATTGTGGAAATAACCTTGAATTGAGGAGGTTCTTAGTGTCAGAATGCAAGATGATGACGAATCTTGAGGAAACTTCCTGGGGGACACAAGGCACAGGATCTGTAGAGTTTTTCACTTGGGAGGTAGGATCCTGTCTTTGGTCAGAAGAGGAAGGCACATATCCTCTTTTTGGGGGTGGGTTTCAACTCATTGTTAAAAATTGTGAAAAATATACATAACATGAACCTTATCATTTTAACCATTTCAAAGTGTTCAATTTAGTGGCCTGAAGTACATGTATAATGTTGTGCAATAATGTGCAAGTGTGACCACTATCTGGTTCCAAAATTTCTCATCACCTGGAACAGTGTAACCATTAAGCAATGGCTCTCTGCCCCTCCTCCCCTCAGACCCTAGTAGCCTCTAATCTACAATGTTGCTAGAAATTTGTCTATTTTAGATACCTCCTGAAAGTGGAATTGTACAGTGTTTGCCATTTTGTGCCTGGCTACAGTTCCCGTTTGCATTCTTAGTGCCTAGTTAATACCAGGCACGAGAAAGGTACTGATAAATGAACATGAAATAAATGAAACTCATAGTTGGAGGATGGGCAGGACATGCACACTTTACACCTTTTAAAACACTCATTAATAATCACAACAAAGCCGTGTATTTGAACAATTCTTGATGTTTCAGAGAGCTTTGACATTTCATTTCCCTTGGTGCTTGGTTATTATTTTGGACAAAAATGCCACTCTTTTAAGGTTAGATTTAAGTAAAACATATATCTATCTTTATGCTGGTATTTTAGTTTTTCTTGATTAATTGTGCTTAGAAACATTTGACTTTACTTCTCTTGGGGATAACTCTAGGTGACAGGCTTGCCTAGGGGCGGGAATGAATTCTATACTTCATGGTCATTTATTGATAAGATGAAGGCCGGCTTCTCCTGCGAAGGAAATTGAAGCTCTCAGATATTAAGTGCATCCTTTCAAAGTCCCGCAGGGAATTAGCAGCAGAGCCAGAATTAGAATTTGTAGCCTCGCGTCCCCAAGTCTCCACTGTGTTGAGCTGCCCACTAGACAGAGACTTGTCTTTCCTGTGTGTCTATTCCTGTAACCTCTACTGATGCCTACAAAGCATGGAGAAAAAGTATCCACTCTTCCATGAATTCTCCCACCAGTGCAAACAGTGCAAATTGTTTTCTTCTGGGGTCAGAGCTTTGCCACCTGCCATTTCTGACTTGGCGGAAGGCTGAAATACATCATTTGAGGGGTCATGCACTCGATGTCACCCGTTGCTCACTGGTCCTGACTTCTCCCTTGGGATCGACCCTTCTCCTGCCTGCTGTCGTCTCCAGGATCCTCGTCCTCCTGTTGAGCTCCAGGCTCCTCGAGGAGAACGGAAGGGACATTGCTCTCCAATTACAGTCTCTGTAGAGAGGTTAAGCAGTTAAACTAATGCTCTCTTCATGACCAACTTTATTTGTCCCTGTTTCTACAATCCCATCTTTTTTTTCTTTTTGTGCAGTCTGTGGTTTGACACTCGTTGCACTTCCCCTCTGATATTGTCTCATAAAACTCTCTGTCAGTAATATAATTGCCTGCCCAGCTTTTCAGGTTATGTGTTTTTTTCCCCCCTAAAGCACACCGGTAGAGAAAGCATTTAAGCTTGACACTGTGACTTTCCTGGGCTAAGTTCCGTCCTTTTATCGCAGAAAGGCTTTCAAGTATGCACTTCAGTGCACTTACTTTTTTCTTAATATAACTTCCATCCCACCTTTCCTGTCTGCTTGCCAAAGGAGGAGAATAGACTTGTCCACTTGGAATAATCAAATGAGATTGTGGTAGGCAAAATGGGTCGGGGGATAGCAGATACCTAATTTACTGGGGACATTATATTCATTCCAATCTGAATTTTTTTAATTGGCGGGCTTGAAAAAAAAGTTTTAACAGCTGTGGTGATATTTAATTTACAAGATTTGGGCTTTATTAGAGACACTGATTTGGAATTGCTGTGGAGACAGGAGAGAAGGACAGAAGAATGGGCGAGGTAGTGTTAGCTAGGTCAAGCAACAGTTTTCCTAATATGTCAATGCAAATACTTATTATATGCCATTAGATTTTGGCATGTACATTAGAATTTAGGGGTGGCATGTTGATTGCCTGGCTCTTCTTGTCTTACTTTGGGTCCCAAAAGGCAACCCCTCTGTATTTTCTGGAATTCACACCAAAGGCAACTGCACCAACAATATCCTTACAAAACCCTGATGATTCTAATTTACAGTTTTGTCTTTCCCAGCCTCTTTTTATCCCCGCTGCTACTATTTTGATTCTGACACCCACTGAGTCTCTTTTAAGATCAGTGGGTCCCAAACTGGGTTCATCTTCAGAATCAGCTGGAGAGTCTCTCTCTCCCCTGTCTTTCTCTCTCTCCCTCTCTCTTTATCCTCTCTCTCTCTTTTTCTACCCCGTCTCTCTCTCGTTTTTCCTTCTGTCTGTCTCTCTCCTCTCTGTCTCTCTCCTTTCTCTCTTTCTCCTCTGTCAACTCTCTTCTCTCACTGTCTCTTTCTCTCTCTCCCTCTCTCTCTATCCTCTCTTTCTCTCCCTCTGTCTCTCTCTTCTCTCTCTGTCTCTCTTTCTTCTCTCTTTCTGTCTCTGCTCTCTGTCTGCCTCTGTCTCTCTCCTCTCTGTCTCTTTCTCTCCTCTCTCTTCTGTCTCTCTCTCCTCTCTCTCTTCTGTCTTTGTCTCTCTCTCCAAGCACACCACAACACATAGACACAAACACACACACAAATTTCTCAAGTCTCCCCTTGCTGATTTTGACTCATTTGTCAAGACTCATTCTAAGCTACTCTTGGGTGGGGCTTAAGAAACCATATATAAAAAAACCACTTTTCCTGGTTATTCCAGTGATTTGGAAATGTCTTCCTTATAACCGTTGCTAATTGTATTTCCTGACAACAATATTTTCCTAGCCCAGTCTGTCATCTTCCAAAATTATTGTCCTGAAAATGATCAAAGTAGAGCGCTTGAACTTGGTGGAGTGCTGAAACAGCCTTCAAAACCCATTTCTCCCCTCCCTCACCCCTAGGATAATATTCAGATTTCTTGATTTAGCATATAAAGCCCTCTTCATTTTAATTTCTACCTGTCTTTCTAGCTGTCTCTCCTACTACTTTCCTTTACGTTCCTTGTTTATTTCTTTATGAACTATCCCCTTCAAAGTCATCTTTCATGTACCTTATAATCTGTCCACACTGAGCTTCTCACTGGCCCCAGTACATTTACACACATTTGAATTCCAAGCCTTTACCCACAATGTTCTCTTGGCCTGGAATATTCTTCCCACTCCTTGACCTTGAAGCAAGACTTCCCTCAGAGGGCACCTCCTCCATGAAGTGTTTCTTGATTGGGTCAGATGCTGCTAGTGGCTCCGTGGTTCTGAGGTATCTTCTTCATGCCATCAAAACAACATCCATCAGATTGTACAATGGTTTGTCTTTGCTAGATTCAGACTTCTGGCTATCAAGGACTATTTTGGACATCCTGTTTTTTTGAGTCTAGCACAGTGTCGGGAAAATGATAGGACTATCGTGTATAGAATGAGTGGATAATGAAGCATCCCTTTTACAGAGTGAGAATTAGGAGCCTGAACTCTTGTCCCAGATAAACTAGGTTTGCTTTTTTTAAAAAAAATTATTTCAACAGCTTTAGAGGGCACAAATAGTTTTTGGTTACATGAATGCATTGTATAGTGGCAAAGCAATCTGTGCTTTAAGTGTACCCACCACACCCACTTGTGGTTTGGTTTTTGATTATGCCACATATTAGCTGGGTGACATTGGCTAAATCTCCTACCTCTCTATGCCTCAATTTCCTCATATAACATAATATTAACTATTATCATCATCACTATTATTTTTAAATGCCAAAGGAAGATGAAAGGGATACCAACAGAGGATTTGGATAGAAATAATGGGATACATATCTCCTTTGTGACCTTCAGCAGGTCATGTGACTGCTATATAAAATGGTGATTTAAAACACTGTCTATATCACAGGTATGGAGTAAGAATGAGAAGTAACACTAGTTATCATTTATTGAGTGCTTCTCACATGCCTCTTCTAAGCATTTACTTATATTATCTCATTTACTTCTGATAACACCAATGAGGCAGCTATCCTTATATCTCCCTTTTATCAATGAGGAAATAGAGTCACTTGCCCCAAAGCTAGCAAGTGTGGGGCTAGGACTTGGAACAGACCTGTCCACCAAAAGTGTAAACACAACCGTGGTGCAAACCTGCATTCCATGTAAGGTAACACCACATGTAAGAGAGTTGTGACCACTCTGCCTTTGCCAGATGCTTAGCTAGGATGGAATATATGAAAAGAGGGGGACTTTGATTGGTTGTTGAACTGAGTGGCTTGAACCACAGACATTTACATCTCCCTGCTCTAGAGGCTGAGAATTCTAAACTCAAGTTACCAGCAGACCCAAGGTCTGGTGAGGACACTCTTCCTCATTTGCAGACGCTGTCTTTGCAATCCTCATGTGGCAGAGAACAGAGAGAAGATGCAAGTGCTTATGTATCTTCTTATAGGGCACTAATCTCATTCATGAGGATGCCACCTCCCAATACCATCACCTTGGAAGTTAGAATTTCAGCATATGAACTTTGGGGAGACTCAAATACAAATCTATAGACATAGGTGGAAAATATGGTGCGTAGACACCATGGAATACTACACAGCCATAAACAAGAACAGCATTAGGTAGTTCGCAGCAACATGAATGCAGCTAGAGGCCATTATTCCAAGCAAATAAACACAGAAACAGAAAAGGAAAGGAAAGGGAAAGCATTCGATCCATAATAATTGTGAGGAAAAGAAGAGGAAAAAGAAGACAAGAATATCAAGGGGAAGTGCTTGGAGGATTCCCCAAGTGGGGTGGCTGACATGTAAGGAAATGGAAGCACAGGTGATGGGCCAGAGCAAAATCTTTTTTGTTTTTTCTTTTTTCTTTTTTGAGATAAGGTTGCACTCTGTTGCCCAGACTGGAGTGCAGTGGCACGATCCTGGCTCACTGCAGCCTCGACCACCTGGACTCAGGTGATCCTCTCACCTCAACTTTCCAAGCAGCTGGGACTACAGGCACATGCCACTATGCCCTGGTAATTTTTTGATTTTTGTAGAGACAAGGTTTTGCTATGTTGCCAAGACTGGTCTTGAACTCCTGGGCTCAAGCAATCCTCCTGCCTCAGCCTCCCAAAGTACTGGGAGCCTTGGAACAAAATCTTGTTCATATATATATATATTTTGCCCAATTCTAACCCTGTTATTTCCTTTGCTTAGAAACTAGGGAGGAAATAGAAGCTTTTATTCATAGAAGCTTTTATTCATCATGTCTTGTCGTCAGGGCATACGATGGAGGAGCACTTCTAGACTCTGTCTCCTGTTTATCTGTCGCACAAAGTCTGAAATAAAGAGCAAGAGGGAGAGAAGTGAGCTGGAATCATTGACTTAGAGCATGAGCATTTCAACAATGAGGTACTTTCTCTCCAGGTTTGGGAAGGAAGCTCCCTCAGTGGAGCTGGGAGTGGTCTTCTAGTGCTTCACTTTCTAGACTTCCCTTCTCTTCCCTCCCCTTCTCTCCCCTCCCCTCCCTTTCCCTCCCCCCCATCTCCCCCTCCCTCCATCCTTCCCTCCCCCCCCCTTCTTGGAAAGAGGTTTATTTTGGCTCACAGTTCTACATGGCACAGGCGTCTGCTGGATGTCTGGTGAGGCTTCAGGAAGTTTACAATTGTGGTGGAAGGTAAAGAGGGAGGAGGCATGCCCTGTGGTGAGAGTGAGAGCAAGAAAGAGCATGAAGGAGGTGCCAGGCTTCCATGGGATCTAACTGGGCAAGAACTCGCCACGCATGAGGGATCCACTCTCTGACCCGGATACCTCCTGCTAGGCCCCGCCTCCAACACTGGGATCACATTTCAACGTGAGATTTGGAGAAGGCAAATATCCAAACTACACTGATCTCTCAGTCAAACTTCTTTCTTGATCTCACTTGAGAATCTCTCCCATCCTCCTTCTCACTCATTCTTCATCCAGGAACGCTGACAGGTGGGAGCTTGAGAAGACACATGGCATCAATGCTTTAATTTCTAGGATCGTGTCTGAGCCACTGATGGTCAGCCCTTATGCTGGGTCTGCACAACACCAAAACCAATAGTTAGGTCAACACATGGCTTGGGTTGGGCAAGGCAACTGGCTGATTTGCTAGATTCGAACCTCTCCTAAGGTTGCTTTGGTGTTGTATATGAGGAGGGAACCCTCCAAAACCTGGAATTATCTTGTGGCATTATCTTGTGAATGGATTCCCTTCTAGGAGCCCATTGACATCTGTGTACCAGCTAGCGTTGCTGTGAGAGGCTGTGTTTGGCTTCAGTCAATTTCTTTGGAGATTTTTTTCATTATGTTTACCCATTTCATGATGGTGGTTTATGAGTGCACCCGCCCACACTGTGCTGAGTGTTCAGCAGTTTTTGACCCCGGAAACAAACAGCATGACCCCTGTGGCTCACCTTCCCTATTCACCTGATCTTGCCCCAGCAAATTTGTTTTGTTTCCCCAGATGAAAAAAGTCCTCAACGGGAAATGTTTTGCTGTTGTGGGAAGAGGTGAAACAAAAGCAGCAGAAGCACTAAAAGGCATCATAGTGAGCATGTTCAAAAACTGTCTTGAGCAGTGGAAAAAGCATCTCAATATGTGTATTGCATTGATCGGAGAGCACTTTGACTGGAGTTTAAGCCTGTAAGAATCAGCATACAATTTTTCATAAATAAATTCTGGGCTTTTTGGGTCCCCCACGTATCAGAACAATGATTCAAAAAATGGAAGTGAGATGATCTCTTGAAATGACTAGTGGCTAAAAGTAGAAAGTGTAACAGAGCATCCCAGACTGGAAGTCAGAAGACAGGATGTGTGTCCAGCAGCTGCCGATGAGTTGTGTGGCCCAGGGCAGGGGAGCCTCTCTCTGGATCTCCACCAGGAAATGAGATGCTGTGTAGTCATCACATTTTATGGTTCCCTCTAATAATATTTAGGTCAGATGACTTATTAGTGGATTCTTTCTTTAAAACGAAATTTCTCAGAAGTGTCAGGGCATATTGAAGTTTTTTTTTTCTTTCTGAATTCCTTATTATTTATGCATTGGTTGGAACCCCGAGAGGTGTTTTTAAAGAACACTGTTACAGATGCAAACAGTACCCAATCTCCCCTTGCTTTTCAGAGGGGCACAGAAAAGGAGAGTCTTCTCCTGTCAGTTACTCATGATCTTCAACCCCCACTGATTCCCTCATGCTGCTGGGACATCCTTGTAGGTTCCTTCAGTCTGCTTTCTCTCCCAGCTTCACCCAGACCCCTTAAAACCTCCCTCCTAGCCTGGTGTGGTGGCTCACGCCTGTAATCCCAGCACTTTGGGAGTTTGAAGTGGAAGGATTGCTTGAGCCTAAGAGTTGGAGACCATCCTGGGCAACATAGTGAAATCTCATCTTTACCAAACAACAACAACAACAACAACAACAACAAACTATATGGGTGTGGTAGCACCTGCCAGTAGTTCTAGCTACTAGGGAGACTGAGGTGGAAGGATTACCTGAGCCCAGGAGGTCGAGGCTGTGGTGAGCTGTGATTGTGCCACTGCACTCCAGCCTGGGTAACAGAGTGAGACCCCCAACTCAAAGCAAACAAAGAAACAAAAAAACAAAACACCTCCCTTCCTTGTCTTCTGAGGCTAATCTCTGTCTGCTCTCTGCGTCTTAATCCCCTTTAAGACACTTAGTCTGCTGGTTCCCCTTACTTTTCTGTGTTTTGGCTTTTTTCTCTCTACAGGCTCCTTCCTATTAGCATTTCAGCATGTCCTTATTTTTGAAAAGTGGGAGCCTCTCTAATTAAAAACACCTTGCAATGAGCATCACAGCGTCTACCTGTGAGTTTCAGAACACACCTCACGGTTCTCAGGAAGTGTTTGCTCATCCCACAGTCCTGGGTAAGCTGCTGTGTCTTTATCATCTTCTCTGTCCCCTCTTGTGGAAGCTACCACACAGCAGTGTGATTTTGTGTTGTGAGCTCATGAGCATAGGGATCTTGTTTTGACACTTATTACTTGTGATGTTCCCAGCACTCAGAAGACTGTCTGACATACAAAGGGACTTTCAGAAGATTTGGAGAAGAATTAATACATAGATTGAGAGGAAGAGGTGTAGACTTCTGTAACAATGCTCAAATATTTACCTAGTGGCAC
Organism: Cephalopachus bancanus; assembly: GCA_027257055.1. Lineage (NCBI taxonomy): Eukaryota > Metazoa > Chordata > Mammalia > Primates > Tarsiidae > Cephalopachus > Cephalopachus bancanus. The sequence continues at coordinate 183,210 of JAPVLO010000234.1, forward strand.
TCTCTGATCCTATGCTCTTTTCTCCAGGAATTATATTTGCTATATCCACCTAATTGCTTTGCCTGGGAAAACATAATGGTGACTACTTTAACCAAGTGACATCAGATGGAAGAAGAAGATACCATTAAGATTTTTAATTTTTAATTTTTTAAGAAGGGAAATAGCCATCCAGGTTGCAACCTTTTATAAAAATCAGTCATGGCAAGCATCCAAAGATGAACAGACTTAGAGTCCATAAACATCCGGAAGTCTAGTCCCTTATCCAAAACCTTTTGAAGAAAGACATCTGACCAATATCACAGGTGATTTTCTTTGCCAGGGTTTTTCTGGAGTTTCCCACTTCAAGTTGTTCCGGAATCTTGTCAGCGATTGTTTACCTAATGCGTTTTATGTTTCTTGGTGGAGCCATGTAGAGAAATACCCTGTGAAAGGGAGGAATTTTTCAGTGTGAGAATTATAAGCAGTTTTATTTGTGGCTTTGAATTTCTGGTAGCCCATTATTTTGTACTTGTCATCTGATAAGGGATATTGAGGGAGAAAATAAATGCTCATTATGGCAACGTTAGCAAGGATGTAAGTAATAGTGCTAACTTTCATTGAGTGCTTGCAGTGAGCCAGGCTCTGTTCAAAGTGCTTTACATGCATTAACTCATTTTATCTCACCACAGTTGGAGGCAGAGACTATTATCCTACCAATTTTACAGTTGAGAAATGGAGGCAGTAGTGAAGTGGTTTTCTCCATGTCACACAGGTCGTAAGTGGCATAGCCCAGAGTACTGTCTAGAGACCTGCTTTTAATCAATACATTCTACCCACCTTCAGTATAGGCAGTGGCCGAATGCAGAGATTACAAATTCATTATCTAAAATGCCTCAATCCCATATAAAATCATACTTTGAGATTCACATGTAAATTTTTGAAATTTGATCCCAGAATTAAACTAATGATAAGAAAACAATAAATTTAAGTGATAAGTGGAAAACAGAGCTGTCTAATAAGATGTGTCACATTAAATCTCTGTCTTTCCAGGAAGGGATACATTTTGAGTATTTGCTCTATTGCTGCATTCTAGACAACTAAGTATTATCATCTTTGGGCAGTTCATTTTAATTTTTATTTTATTTTTTGAGTCGGAATCTCACTCTGTTGCCCAGGCTAGAGTGCAGAGGCATGCTCACGGTTACCGCAGCCTCGACCTTCTGGGCTTAGGTGATTTTTCCACCCGAGCTTTCCAAGTAGCTGGAACTACAGACATGCACCCCCACACCCAGTTAATTTTTTTGATTTATTGTAGAGATTAGGTTTCACCAAGTCTCCTAGGCTAGTCTTGAACCCGTGGGCTCAGGCAATTCTTTCACCTCGGCCTCCCAAAGTGCTGGGATTATAGATGTGAGTCACTGTGCCTGACCTGGGCGGTTCACTTTAAAAAAATTTTATTTTGAAATAATTATAGACCCATAGGGAGTTGCACAGAAATTTATAAGGTCATGCACACGCTTTACCCATCAACCCCAATGTTAATGTCTTACATAACTGTAGTATGATATCAAAACTAGGAAATCAACACTGAAACAATCCACAGGACATATTCCAAGTTCACCACTTATACATGCACTCATTTGTGTGTGTGTGTTTGTGTGTGTATAACTCAATGTTATCACAGCTATAGCTTCATGTGACCATCACCATAATCAAGATACTCAAGCCAGACTTTCAACCCTAATCCCTGGCAGTCACTAATCTGTTCTCTGTCTTGTAATTACATTATTTCACAGACGTTAGAAGAATGAAATCATAAAGTATGTCAGATTTGAGGACTGGCTTTTTCCTCTCAGTGTAATTCCTTAGAAATTCATCCAAGTTGTTGCCTGTCTCAGTAGTCTGTTCTTTGTTATTGCTGAGTGCTATATTCCATGGTATTTATGTACATGCCTCTGTTTGTTTAACCATTCATCTGTTGAAGAACATATGGGTGGTTTCCAGTTTGGGGCTATAATGAGTTAAGCTTCTATGAACATTTGTGTACAGGGTTTTGTGTGAACATACATCATTTTCTTTTCTCTAGGATAAATGCTAGACTTCCATTGCTGGGTCACATAGTAATTGCAGGCTTAGAATCTTTTTTGATTTTTTTTGAGTTGGAGTCCCACTCTGTTGCCCAGGCTGGAGTGCAGTGGCATGCTCACTCCACTGCAGACTCAACCTGCTGGGCTCAGGTGATCCTTCCGCCTCAGCCTTCCAAGTAGCTGGAACTACAGGTGTGTGCCCCCATGCCTGACTAATTTTTTGATTTATTGTAGAGAAGAGATCTTGCTAAGTTGATCAGGCTGGTCTCGAACCCATGGGCTCAGGCAATCCTCTCAACTTGGCCTCCCAAAGTGCTGGGACTACAGGCGTGAACCACCGTGACTGGCCTCTTTTTTGTTTTTTAAAGAAACTGCCAAACTGTCTTCCAGAGTGACTGTGCCATTTTAAACTCCCTCCATTAATGTATGAGTGATCCAGTTTCTCTGCAACCTTGTCAACATTTGGTATTGTCATCATTTTTAATTTTAACCATTCTGAGAAATATGTAGTGATATCTCATTGTGGTTTTAATTTGCATTCCTGATTGCTAATGATGCTAAACATCTTCTCATGTGTTTATTTGCCATCTGTATAGTCTGTTCAAGGAAATGTATTTTCCTGTCTTTTGCCTATTTTCTAATTGGATTGTGTGAATTTTTTACTGTCCACTCTTATGAATCCTTTATATATTTAAAAATATACATGTGGATATGTGGTTTGTAAATATTTTCTCCCACACTATAGCTTGTCTTTTCATTCTCTTTACATGGACTTTAAAAAAGCATATGTTTTAAATTTTGAGGAGAACAAATTTATCAAATTTTTTCATTTCATGGATCATGATTTTGTTGTTAGATCTAAGAATTTCTTTGTCTCGTCCTTGTCTCAAAGATTTATGAGTTTTTTTCTCTATAAGTTTTATTGTTTTATGTTTTAATTTTTGAATAAGGTGTGAGGTTTAGATTGGGGTTCATTTTTTTCTTCTTATGCCTATGGTCATGCATCATGTGTTAAAAAGACTATTTCTTTTCCATTGAATTGCGTTTGCTTCTTTGTCGAAAAATAATTAGATGTATTTGTGTAGGTATATTTCCGGGTTCATTATTCTAGGTGTCATTCTTCCACCAACACTATATTGTCTTGATTATTGTAGTCATCTCATAAGCCTCAGTATTGGGAAGAATAAATTCTCCTACTTTATTCTTATTTTTCAAAATTGTTTTGGCTTTTCTGAGATCTTTTTCTTTCCATTTAAGTTTTACTGTAAGCTTGTTGATGACCACAAAAAACCTTGTTGTGTATTTTTGTTGGAATTGCATTACATTCATTGATTCAGGGAGAACTGATTTGTCTTCCAATCTGTGAACACAAAACTTATTTCCAAGTATGTAGGTCTTCTTTGATTTCATTAATCAGCATTTTATGATTTTTATTATTTAGATCTTATACATGCTGTGTTTGATTTATTCTTAAGTTCTTAATTTTCTTTGGAGCAATTGTAAGTAGCATTTCATTTTGGATTTCAATTTCCACTTATTGTTAGTATATAGAAATGTAATTAATTTTTGTGTGTTAATCTTTTGTTTTGTGACCATGCTGAACTCACTTATTTGTTTCAGGAGGATTTTTTTGGGTAGATTAAAAAAAATACATAGCCAATTACGTCACCTGCAAATAGAGTTTTATTTCTTTCTTTTCAAACTGTATGCCTTTGTTTATTTATTTATTTTTGCTTTATTGCAGTGACTAGAACATCCGGCACTATTTGAATCAGAGTATTTTGAATTGAATATTTTGGTAAGAGTGAACATCCTTGACCAGTTCCCAGTCTCAGAGGAAAATATTTAGTCTTTCACCATTAGGTACGATGTTAGTTATGGACTTTTTGGAAATGTTCTTTATGGAGAGCATTGAAACTCCAGACATAGATTTCAAAAGATTGATGACAAAATTGGTCAATGAACTTCAGGAGAAAATTGAAAGCCATCCTAAGGAAAAAAACTATTCAGGACAAGGATGAAAAATCCTCCAAAGATATAGACACCTTAAAAAAATAAGCTGAAATTCTGGAAAGAAAAGAATTATTTATGGAAGTACAAAATGCAGTGAAAACCTTTAACAGTAGACTAGAACAAGTCAAGTAAAGGATCTCAAAACTTAAGGACAAGACTTTTGAATTAATCCAACTAGACAACAATAAAGGAAAAAGAATAAAGAGAATGGAACAAAGTCTCCAACAAATTTGGGATTATGTAAAATGTCCAAACCTAAGAATCATAGATGTTCCTGAGGAAGAAGAGAAAGCAACAGGTTTGGAAAACCTTTTTGAGAAAATAATGGAGAAGAACCTCCCTGGCCTAGCCAGAGATCTAAACATTCAGATACAAGAAGCCAAAGGAACCCTCAGTAGATTCATTGCAAAAAGATCATCCCCAAGATATAATCATCCAGCTATGTAAAGTTAATGTGAAGGAAAGAGTTTTTTAAAAAAATGAGACAAAAGCATCAAATAACTTACAAAGGTAAACCTATCAGACTAACAGCAAGCTTCTCAGAAGAAATCCTACATGCCAGATGGGAGTAGGGTCCCATCTTCAATCTTCTCAAGCAAAATAACTATCAGCCAAGGATTTTTTTATCCCACAAAATTAAGTTTCCTAAATGAAGGAGAAATGAAATCCTTTGCAGACAAGCAAACATGGAGGGAATTTGTAACCACTAGACCAGCTCCATGAGAAATATTTATAGGAATCCTAAATACTGAGACAACAGGTCAAAATACACCAGTAGAAAAATGCTAGAAATCATTAAGTTCACAGGTTTTATGAGACACCAATACAATAGCGAAAGTAAGCAAGCTAGCAACAAGAAAACAATTAGCATGATGAGTGGAATGGTACCTTACATATTGTTATTATCCCTGACCATAAATGGTTTCAGTAGCCCACTGAAAAGATATAGACTGGCAGAATGGATAAAAAAAACACAATTTAAATATCTGCTGCCTTCAGGAGACCCACCTAACTCACAAAGACTACTATCGATTCAAGGTAAAAGGGTGGGGAAGAATATTCTACAAAAATGGAAACCAAAAATGAGCAGGATTAGCTATTCTCATAGCAGATGAAACAGACTTTAAATTAACACAGTGAAAAAGGACAAAGATGACTATTATGTAATGATGAAGGGATCAATACAATGAGAAGACATAGTAATTTTAAATATATATACACACCTAACAACAGAAGCCCTAGCCTTATAAAACCAATTCTAATAGACCTAAAAAAGAGATAGTCAGCAGTACAATAATAGTGGGAAACCTCAGCACTCCACTGACAGCAATAGATCATCAAGGCAGAAAGTCAATGAGAAAAATCAGAGTTAAACAGGACTCTAGAGGAAATGGAACTAACAGACATCTACAGAACATTCTATCCCAAAACTAGAGGATGCAAATTTTTCTCATCAGCACATGCAATATTCTCCAAGATAGACCATATGATAGGCCACGATCAAGTCTCAATAAATAATAATAGCACCCAAATAAAAATAAACACCCAATTAAGTAATAAACACTCAATAAATAATAAACACCCAATAAATAATAAACACCCAAATCATACCAAGCACCATGTCAGACCACAGTGGAATAAAACTAGAAATTAACTAACTCCAGAAGAACTCACAAAACTGAGCAAAGAATGGAAGTTAAACAATTTGCATGACTCAGCCTGCAATCCCAGCACTTTGGGAGGCCGAGACAAGTGGATCGTCTGAGTCCGTGGTTCAAGACCCACCTGGGCAACTTGCCAAGACTTTGTCTCTGCGATAAATCAAAAATTAGGACTTCTGACAAGATGGCAATGGGGCAGCCTGGTTTATGAAACCCTCTGCAAAGGAGAATGCAGAGGGTCTTAGGCTCTCTCCCCAGGGGCTGCGGACCCCAACGTTTGCAGTCTGCTCTTCACACGGAGCTCAGCCGTTGCCACCACTGGGGCATTGCAGTGGTCTGGACAGCCACTGCAGCCACAGACACAGCAGCTGCCAGCGCCGTGGCAGCCTCCGTGGTGACCATAGTGTATTGCACCATCCAAGCCTGAGGCGATTCATGACTACAGTCCTTGAAGCCCCTGCAGGCAAGATCTGCTGGGATCGCTGCCACCTCTGCTGCCACCTCTGCTGCCACCTTGACTTCCTGCCGGCCATGGGTTTCCGCCCGTGTGCCGTGAGGCAGGCTTCTATCGCTGGCTCCTGTCTGACCCCATCCGCTCTGGGGTGAGCAACTGAGATAGCACCACCTGCTGGCGATTCAAGGTAACAACACCGAAATGGGAGAAACAAGCTTGAAAAAGAGACACAGGCCAGATTTGAGTGGTGAACGGAGGGTGATCTGAACTGTCCTTCACAGCAGGCCAGGAGCAACAGACCCTAACTGTGAACTAATTTACCAGTTTGAAAAGAAAGCTAGAAATCAGAGTTGAAAGGACATTGGACTTAAACGAAAAGTCTCAGAGTGTGTTTGATTGGTTCTGTTAGTTTAATGACTTGATTCTATTCCTATTGTTTTGTTCCTTTTTTTCCTCTTCATTTTCTTCTCTCTGTAAACCATATCTTTGTATAGAGGAACAGCACACCAATGAGGTGGTTGGTTAGCTTGTATGTTAGCATCACTGTATGTTTTTTGTATGGGAGCTGGTTAGTCTGTAGCCGTGGTCTATTATTTTTATCTGTTTCAGTTTAGGTCTCTCTCTCCATTTGTTGATACACTTGTCTGTTTACCCCTTACTCCACTCTCTCTCCACCCCCCTTTTCCACCCACTATCTGCTCCATTCTCTTCCCTCTGCTAGCCACATTTTATTACAGGGAGTAAACCGACAGCCCCACTGCACGGACAGATTCCAATGCAGTGGGAAGTGGGTTTCAGATTATCCATACACCTCTCGGCGAATACCAGGACCTGTAGATAGATTTTGAATCACAGCTCCCACTTTAAGTAAATCTCAAAACTGCAAAAAGGACTACCCCCAACCTACAGTGCAACTCCAGAATTGAACAAAGTAAGAGGACATACATAAAGAATAGGAGATTGAACAAACAGCAGCAAAACCAATCCCTCTGAATAAAAGAATTAAAGAAGATGGTGACGTGGAGGGAAGGAAAAAGTAGGGAGGGGGAAAAACCACACAAATTAAGAAAAACCAAGAGAAGAATATAGGTCTCACACAGACCCCTAAGATCAGACACTGAGAAAACAGGTTCCAGAACACAAACAATGAAGAGCCCCCAGAATGACTGGTCACATGCAACAAACCCAGACATCAAGACATTAATAGAGAGAATTAAAAAAATTGAGGAGAGATGAGGAAAATAGGAAGGAACTGATGTCAGAAATAACAGCAGTAGAGAATACTGTGATGGAAATAAATAACAGACTAATAAGCATGGAAAGCAGAATCAGCCAAGCAGAAGAAAGAATCTCAGAGCTCGAAGACCAAAACACAGAACTAACCCAAACTGTCAAAAGCATAGAAAAGAAGGTCAAAAAGACAGAACAAAACCTGCAAGAGATGAATGATCACTTCAAGAGACCAAATCTAAGAATAATTGGGCTTCCTGAGGCAGAAAGAGAAACAGAAACCACACTGGAACAAACATTTCATGAAATCATTCAAGAAAACTTCCCTCATCCCATTAAAGATGAAAAAATTCAAACACAAGAGATTCAGAGAACCCCTGCAAGACAACAAACGAGAAGACCAACTCCCAGACACATAATAATTCGCCTAAACAAAGTAGCTATGAAAGGAAAAATCCTAAAGGCAGCAAGAGAAAAAGGCCAGACTTCCTACCAGGGAAAACCAATCCGAATAGCAGCAGATTTATCCACAGAAACCCTTCAGGCCAGGAGAGCCTGGAGCCCTATCTTCAAAGTACTAAAAGAGAAACAATTTCAACCAAGAATAACCTACCCAGCCAAACTAAGCTTCATTAGTGAGGGAGAATTGAAATCTTTTCCAGACATCCAATCCCTAAGAACCTACGCTGCCACCAGACCACCGCTACAAGAAACACTTAAGAAAGTACTGAACACAGAAGAAAAAGAAAAAAAGAACATCAGCATTCTTCACAAGAGTACAGGCAAAAGATTAAAAACCAACTCCAAAACCCAAAGAAAGACAACAAATAAACAGGAACAACTCTGTAAGAACCTTATGACAGGGATCAACTCTTGCATTTCAATTATTAGCCTAAATGTGAACAGACTAAATGCACCACTGAAAAGACATAGATTGGCAAAATGGATAAAATATCATCAGGCAACAATCTATTGCCTTCAAGAGACTCACCTCACTAGAAAGGACACCCACAGACTCAAAGTAAGAGGATGGGAAACAAACATCCAGGCGAATGGAATACAAAAGAAAGGAGGAGTAGCCATCTTAATTTCAGACAAAATATTCTTCAAACTATTAAAAATCAAAAAAGATACAGAAGGCCACTACATAATGATAAAAGGTTCAATCCATCAACAAGAAATATCTGTCCTAAACATATATGCACCCAACATAGGTGCGCCAACTTTCATAAAGCAACTTCTTGGAAAACTAAAGAAAGATATTGACTCTAACACTATCATAACTGGGGACTTTAATACCCCACTCACAACCCTAGACAGATCAGCAGGACAAAAAACCAGCAAGGAGATCCGGAACCTCAAATGTGACTTTGGACCAAATGGACATAATTGATACCTACAAAACACTCCATCCAAAGACCACAGAATACACATTCTACTCATCACCACATGGAACATATTCTAAGATCGACCACATACTCGGCCATATATCAAGTATAAGCAAATTTAAAAGGACCGAAATTCTACCAAACACCTTCTCGGACCACAGTGGAATAAAAATAAACATTGACACCAACAAAGTCCCCCCCAAAAACCCACAAAGACATGGACACTAAACAGCATGATGCTAAACAACTCCTGGGTCAATGACGAAATCAAAACAGGGATCAAAAGATACCTGGAAACAAATGAAAATGAAGAAACATCTTACCAAAATCTCTGGGATGCCCTGAAAGCTGTAATAAGAGGGGAATTTATATCCCTACAAACACACATGAAGAAAATGGAAGGAACAGAAATTCACAACCTAACAAGCCACCTAAAGAAGCTGGAAAAGCAAGACCACAAAAACCCTAATTTCAGCAGAAGAATCCAGATCACCAAAATAAAAGCCCAAATCCAGGACATAGAAGACAAAAAGATAATACAAAAAATCAATGAAAGAAAAAGCTGGTTCTTCGAAAGGGTAAACAAGATTGATGGTCCCCTAGCTAGACTGACCAAGAAAAAACGAGAAAAAAAACCAAATAAACATAATCAGAAACACAAAAGATGAAGTCACATCTGACCCTGAAGAAATACAAAAGATCATTAGAGACTACTACGTACACTTGTATGGAAACAAACTTGAAAACCACAAGGAAATGGAGGACTTTCTGACATCACACAACCTACCTAGGTTGGAACAAGAAGAAATTGAGACCCTAAATAGACCAATTACAATCAAGGAAATCGACTACGTAATAAGAAAACTTCCTACAAAAAAAAGCCCTGGTCCAGATGGCTTTCCAGCAGAATTCTACAAGACATTCAAGGAGGAGCTGATACCAATCCTACTGAAGGTATTCCAGGCGATTGAAAAAGATGGAACTCTCCCCAAATCATTTTATGAAGCCAACATCACATTGATACCCAAGCCAGGTAAAGATCCAACAAAGAAAGAGAACTACAGGCCAATATCTTTGATGAACATAGATGCTAAAATTCTCAACAAAATCCTAGCAAACAGGATTCAGCAATACATCTCAAAAATCATCCACCATGACCAAGTAGGCTTCATCCCTGGCATGCAAGCCTGGTTCAACATTCGTAAAACCATAAATGTAATTAAATATATCAACAGATGTCAAAACAAAAACCACATGATCATATCATTAGATGCAGAAAAAGTTTTTGATAAAATCCAGCACCCCTTCTTGATAAAAACCCTTGAACATCTAGGCATACAGGGAACATACCTCAAAATAGTAAAAGCCATCTACGAGAAGCCTACAGCCAGCATACTCCTAAATGGACAAAAATTGGAACCAATTCCCCTGAAAACTGGAACTAGACAAGGATGCCCACTCTCTCCCCTCCTGTTCAACATAGTATTGGATGTCCTGGCTAGAGCAATCAGAGAAGAGGAGGCAATCAGAGGTATTCAAATAGGAAAAGAGGAAGTCAAGTTATCTCTCTATGCAGATGATATGATGGTGTACCTTGAAAACCCAAGAGAATCTGTCAAAGGCCTCCTTACATTGATAAAGGCCTTTGGCAAAGTCTCAGGATACAAAATAAATGTACAAAAGACAATCACATTTCTCTACACCAATAATAAACAAAGAGAAACCCAAATAAAAAACACAATTCCATTCACAATAGCCACACAAAAAAAGAAATACCTTGGCATCTTCCTAACCAGAGACATGAAAGACCTTTACAATGAAAATTACAAAACACTGCTCAAAGAAATCAAAGCTGACACGAACAAGTGGAAAAATATCCCATGCTCATGGATCAGAAGAATCAACATTGTGAAGATGTCCATCTTACCTAAGGCAATCTACAAATTCAATGCAATACCCATTAAATTACCAACAACATTCTTCTCAGACCTAGAAAAAACAACACAGGAATTCATATGGAAACACAAACGTCCAAGAATAGCCAGAACAATCCTCAGCAAAAAAAACAAAGCAGGTGGTATCACAATACCAGACTTCAAACTTTAGTTTAAAGCTACAATCATCAAAACAGCTTGGTATTGGTACAAGAACAGTCATATAGATCAATGGAACAGAATTGGGATTCCAGAAGCAAAACCTCAATTCCTCAACCAACTCATCTTCGACAAAGCCCCCACCACCTACCAATGGGGAGAGGAGAACCTATTCAGTAAATGGTACTGGGAAAACTGGCTGACCACATGTAGAAGATTGAAACAGGACCCCTATCTATCCCCATGCACAAAGGTTAATTCCAAATGGATCAGAGACCTAAATGTAAAACCTCAAACCATAAGAACCTTAGAAAAGGAAGGAAATACTCTCATGGAAATCGGAACTGGCATCCAATTCCTGTACAAAACCCGAAACCCACAGGACTTAAGAGAGAAGATAGACAAATGGGACCTTATTAAACTGACAAGCTTCTGCAAAGCCAAAGAAACCATCAAGAGAGCAGGGAGACAGCCTACAGACTGGGAAAAAGTATTTGCCAACTCTAGGTCTGACAAAGGCTTAACATCCTGGATCTACAAGGAACTGAAATGTACTGAAAAGAAGAAAATAAACAACCCCATTATAAAATGGGCAAAAGACATGAACAGACACTTCACAAAAGAAGACATTCGAGCAGCCAACAAACACATGAAGAAATGCTCAACCTCACTAATCATCAGGGAGATGCAAATCAAAACCACACTGAGATACCACCTAACTCCAGTCAGAATGGCAATTATCAACAACTCAAAAAATAACAGCTTCTGGAGAGGCTGTGGTGAAAAGGGAACACTTCTACACTGTTGGTGGGAGTGTAAGCTAGTGCAACCTCTGTGGAAAGCAGTGTGGCGATTCCTGAAAGTTCTAAAAATTGACCTTCCATATGACCCTGCAATCCCCCTACTGGGAATATACCCTGAAGAACACAAATCACTCTATAAAAAAGATACCTGCACACGTATGTTTATCGCAGCGTTGTTTACAATAGCAAGAACCTGGAAACAACCATGCTGCCCATCAAAAGAGGACTGGATTAAAAAAATGTGGTACATATACACGATGGAATACTACGCAGCCATAAAAAAAGAACAAAATCATGAATTTCGCAGCACCCTGGATGGAACTAGAATCTATAATACTGAGTGACCTCTCACAGAAACAAAGATCACAATATCACATGTTCTCACTCATATAATGGACCTTGAACATCCAATGCAATACTATAAGAAAATGACTGACGGTACTGGGAATTTATGGGGGGGAGGGGGATGGGATTATCAGTAGCTAATATCTATCTGGGACTGGGAAAACACCTCTTATCAACAGGGTGCCTGAATGAAACGTAATTGTACACCTAAACCTTAACTGTACCCCACAAAACGATAATAAAAAATACTGATTAATTATATATATATATAAAAAGCCCTGGACCAGATGGCTTTCCAGCAGAATTCTACAAGACATTTAAGGAGGAGCTTATACCAATCCTACAGAAGTTATTCCAGGTGATTGAGAAAGATGGAACTCTCCCCAAATCATTTTACAAAGTCAACATCACATTGATACCCAAGCCAGGTAAAGCCCCAACAAAGAAATAGAACTACAGGCCAATATCTTTGATGAGCATAGATGCTAAGATTCTCAACAAGCCAGGCTCGGTGGCTCAGTCTGTAATCCCGCGCCTTTGGGAGGCTGAGGTGAGTGGATTGCCTGAGGCCTCGGGTTCGAGACCCGCCTGGGCAGCGAGACCTCATCTCTACAAAAAAAAAAAAAAAATCAGCTGGGTGTGGTAGCACATGCCTGTAATTCTGGCTTCTTGGAAGGCTGAGGTGGAAGGATCGCCGGAGCCCAGCAGTTCGAGGCTGCAGTGACTGGGAGCGGCCGCTGCACTCCAGTCTGGGCGACAGAGCGAGACTCCAACTCAAAAAAAAAAAGAAATTCTCAACAAGATCCTAGCGAACCGGATTCAACAACATATCTCAAAAATCATCCATCATGACCAAGTAGGCTTCATCCCTGGGATGCAAGGCTGGTTCAACATTCATAAAGCCATAAATGTAATTAAACACATCAACAGATGTCAAAACAAAAACCACATGATTATATCATTAGATGCAGAAAAAACTTTTGATAAAATCCAGCACCTCTTCTTGATAAAAACCCTTGAACATCTAGGCATATGGGGAACATACCTCAAAATATTAAGAGCCATCTATGAGAAACCCACAGCCAGCATACTCCTAAATGGACAAAATCTGGAACCATTTCCCCTGAAAACTGGAACAAGACAAGGATGCCCACTCTCACCTCTCCTGGTCAACATAGTATTGAAAGTCCTGGCTCGAGCAATCAGAGAAGAGAAGGCAATCAGTGGTGTCCAAATAGGAAAAGAGGAAGTCAAGCTATCTTTCTTTGCAGATGATATGATTGTGTACCTTGAAAACCCAAGAGAATCTGTCAAAAACCTCCTTACACTGATAAAGGCCTTTGGCAAAGTCTCAGGATACAAAATAAATGTGCAAAAGACAATTGCATTTCTTTACACCAGTAATAAACAAACAGAAACCCAAATAAAAAACACAATTCCATTCACAATAGCCACAAAAAAAAATGAATTACCTTGGCATCTTCCTAACCGGAGATGTGAAAGACCTTTACAATGAAAACACTGCTCAAAGAAACAAAACAAAACAAAACAAAACACTGCTCAAAGAAATCAAAGATGACACAAACAAGTGGAAAAATATCCCATGTTCATGGATTGGAAGAATCAACATTGTGAAGATGTCCATTTTACCTAAGGCAATCTACAGATTTAATGCAATACCCATCAAATTACCGGCAACATTCTTCTCAGACCTAGAAAAAACAACACAGAAATTCATATGGAAACACAAACGACCAAGAATAGCCAGAACAATCCTCAGCAAAAAAACCCCAACAAAAAACAAAGCAGGTTGTATCACATTACCAGACTTCAAACTTTACTATAAAGCTGCAATAATCAAAACAGCTTGGTATTGGTACAGGAACAGGCATATAGATCAATGGAATAGAATTGAGATTCCAGAAGCAAAACCTCAATTTGTCAACCAACTCATCTTTGAGAAAGCCTCCACCACCTAGCACTGGGGAGAGGAGAATCTATTCAGTAAATGGTGCTGGGAAAACTGGCTGACCACATGCAGAAGATTGAAACAGGACCCCTATCTATCCCCATACACAAAAATTAACTCCAAATGGATCAGAGACCTAAATGTAAACCTCAAACCATAAGAACCTTAGAAAATGAAGGACATACCCTCATGGAAATTGGAGCTGGCATCCAATTCCTGAATAAAACCCTAAACCCACAGGCCATAAGAGATAAGATAGACAAGTGGAACCTCATTAAACTGACAAACTTCTGCAAAGCCAAAGAAACCATCAAGAGAGCAGGGAGACAGCATACAGACTGGAAAAAGTATTTGCCAACTCCAGGTCTAACAAAGGCTTAACATCTTGGATCTACAAGGAACTTAAACGTGCTGAAAAGAAGAAAACAAGCAACCCCATTATAAAATGGGCAAAAGATATGAACAGACATTTCTCAAAGGAAGACATCTGAGCAGCCAACAGACACATGAAAAAATGTTCAACCTCACTAATCATCAGGGAAATGCAAATTAAAACCACACTGAGATACTACCTAACTCCAGTCAGAATGGCAATTATCAATACTCAAAAAATAACAGTTCCTGGAGAGGGTGTGGTGAAAAGGAAACACTTTTACACTGTTGGTGGGAGTGCAAACTAGTACAACCTCTGTGGAAAACAGTATGGCGATTCCTAAAAGCTCTAAATATTGACCTCCCATATGACCCTGCAATCCCCCTACTGGGAATATACCCTGAAGAACTCAAATCACTGTATAAAAAAGATACCTGCACACGTATGTTTATTGCAGCATTGTTCACAATAGCAAGAACCTGGAAGCAACCATGTTGTCCATTAAAAGAGGACTGGATTAAAAAATGTGGTACATATACACGATGGAATACTATGCAGCCATAAAAAAGAACAAAATCATGAATTTTGTAGCAACCTGGATGGAACTAGAGTCTATAATACTGAGTGACCTCTCACAGAAACAAAGATCTGAGTATCACATGTTCTCACTCATATAGTGGATCTTGAACATCCACTGTAATACTTTAAGAAAATGACTGACAGTGGTGGGAAAATATGGGGGGGAGGCGAAGGCAGACAGGATTAACGGTAGTAAATATCTGTCTGGGGATGGGGAGACACCTCTTATCAACAAGGGTGCCTGAACGAAGCATATTTGTATACCTAACCCTTAACTGTACCCCACAATATCATAATAAAAACTATTGATTAAAAAAAAATTAGCTGAGTGTAGTAGTGTACACCTGTAGTTCCGGCTACTTTGAAGGCTGAGGCAGAAGGACTGCCAGAGCCCAGCAGGTTGAAGCTGCAGTGGCTGGGAGCGTGTCACTGCACTCCAGTCTGGGCAACAGAGTGAGACTCCAACTCAAAACCAAACCAAAACAAAAACAATTTTCTCCTGAATGATCCTTGGGTCAATAATGAAATCAAGATAGAGATTTTAAAATTCCTTGAAATGAATGACAGCAATAGAACAAGTTATCAAAACCTGAGACACAGCCAAAGCTGTTCTCAGATAAAAATTTATAACATTTTAGGCCTGCATTAAAAAGACTGAAAGATCACATATTGACAACCTAACATCACATCTCAAGGACCTAGAAAAGCAGAAACAAACCAAACTCAAGCTAGCAGAAGTAAAGATATAACAAAGATCAGAGCAGAATGAAAGAAAATTGAAACAAAATTACAAAGAATCAATAAAAAAAGTTGGTTCTTTGAAAAAATAAAATTTGATAGACTGCTAGTTAGATTAATTATGACAAGAAGAGAGAAGATTGAAATTAGCTCTATCAAAAATACAAAGGGAGACATTACAACTGATACCATGGAATTACAAAAAAACCACCCAAGATTATTATGATCATTTCTACACAAACAAACTAAACAATCTGGAGGAAATGGATACATTCTCAGAAACATATAACCCACCACCTTGAATCAAGAAGAAATAGAAACCCTGAAGAGACCAATAATGAGAAGTGAGATTGAATAAGTAGTTCAAAGTTTCTCATCAAAAAGATGTCCAGATCTTGATGAACTCACAGCAGAATTCTATTACACTTTCAAAGAAGAACTGGTACTAATCATACGGAAACTATTCCATAAGATTGAAAAGGAGGAAATTCTGCCTAACTCATTCCACAAAGCCAGTATCACCCTAATAGACAGGAAAAGACACAACAACAACAAAAACTACAGACCAATATTTCCGATGAACATAGATGCAAAACTCCTCAACAAAAGTCTAGCAAACTGAATACGACACCATTGAAAAAAATCTTATTCATTGCAATCCAGTGGATTTCATCTCAGGAATGTAAGGATGGTTCAACATACACAAGTCAATAAATGTTATCCACCATATAAGCAGAATTAAAGACAAAAAACATATGATCATTTCAAAATATACAAAATAATAGCATTTGGTAAAATCCAACACCCCTTCATGATAAAAACCCTCAGCAAAATAGGCATAAAAGGAACATTCCTCAAAAAAATAAAAACCATATATGACAAAACCACAGTCAACATCATCCTGCATGAAGAAAAGTTAAAATCATTTCCCCTCAGAAATGGAATAAGGTAAGGATGCCCATGTTCACCACTCCTATTCACCATAGTGCTGGCAAAGGCAGCGTGTCCCTTCTCTGTCCTGTTGGGGTTTCTCAGTGTTCTATGGGTCCTCTTAGTGATTTATTTAATCATCCAGTTCAGGGGTTGACAAACATCTCCTGAAAGGGTCAGATAATAAACACTTTAGAGCCTTACAGGCCATGCAGTCTATGTCACAATGACGCAACTCTGCTGTTGAATTTAAAGCAGCCACAGGAAATACATGGGCAGGATGGAGTTTCAATAAAGCTTTATTTATAAAACCAGGAGGCTAGGCTGAAGGACATAGTGCTGACAACCTCCCCAAGAGGGAGTGCACCCTTTTTCACTTATTATTTGCTATGATTAAGAGCACAGACTGTGAAAAGTATGTTAGTGTCTTATTTTTTTTTTCAGGTAAAAAATGCAAATGTTTTACATCCTAAGGTTTTACTCTTATTACCCTATAGGATATTAACCATTTTATAACTAGTCAAACAATCATATCTAACATTCTCTTTCCACATGCTGTAGATGCCCACGTCCTCGAATGCTCCTGGATCCAGCTTTCCACCCTGCTGATTCCCTCATCAATAAGTTGAATTTACATGTTTTTTTGGGATTTAAAAAAACAACTTTTTAAAAATAGTACTTTCACATCTTAAACATAAAGTTCACCCTATTTCATTTGTCCTCCTCTGGTCTCATCATAAAGTGTCACTCAACAGAAATCTGGTAAGTTTTATCAGCATTTTCTAAATATTTAAGAATATATTACAAGATGGGCATTCTTGACAGACCACATGGGCTCTTCTCATGGGCCAGTGTTCCCTGCCTCTTAATTTCCCTCTCAATCCTCCCTTCTGGAATACTGACTTTGTCTGTTCACTCTCAAATGTAAATGCTCTCTTTTCTACAGAAGTGCTCAAACAAAGGCCTTCATGTAGTTTAACTACATGGTCTTTTTTTTTTTTTGTAGAACTGTGAGGTTACATATATATTTTTTTCTTCTGTTGCATAAGGAAATTACTCTGAAATAAAACTAGTAATTGATTTATTTTTTCATTTGTCTCTTTAATAATATCAGTGCATAGGTATTTGAGAGAAGAACACAACTTTTTCTGCAATTATTTTAGCAGAGGTTTAAGCTGTTTCTTCCTGTTATTTTTTCTTTTCTGAAATTTTCATCAGTAATTTTTTGTTGTTCCTGTGTCACTTCACAATGACTCACTGAATCTTTTCTCCTTTTCAATTGTCTCATCTACATGAAAGGGAACAATACCAGATTTTTTTTTTTAAGCTTTCAATGATAATTTTTAAAGAAATATTATTCCAGGAATAAGCAATTTCTAAAATGGTATTTTTATACTCTAGTAAGTTTGAAAGTCTCTAGTTGTACTTGCTTGCATGAATAGCAACTGTCTAATAAAAACTCGAATGTATTAGTGAGGCTGAGCACTTTTTCTTGTGTCTGTTGGCTGCCTGTATGTCTTCTTTTGAGAAGTGTCTATTCATGTCTTCTGCCCACTTTTTAATGGGGTTGTTTTTTTTTCCTTTTAGCATGTTTGAGTTTCTTGTAGCTCCTGGATATTAGACCTTTGTCAGACATACAGTTGGCAAATATTTTTTTCCCATTCTGTCTATCTTCCAGCTTTCTGGATGGTTTCTTTTGCTTTGCAGAAGCTTTTTGGTTTAATGAGGTCCTACTTGTCTATCTCATTTCATATGGTATGGACACCTGGGGTCTTGATCAGGAATTGGTTGCCCACTCTGATTTCTGTAGGGGTATCTCCTATATTTTCTAAGATTCTTATAGTTTGAGGTTTTACGTTTAGGCTTTGATCTATTTAAGAGTCAATTTTTTTGTATGGTGATAAGTAGGGGTCCTGTTTCAATCTTCTGTATGTGATCAGCCAGTTTTCCCGGCACCATTTACTGAATAGGTTCTCCTCTCTCCAGTGGTTGTTGGTGGAGGCTTTGTCAAAGATGAGTTTGTTGAGAAATTGAAGTTTTGCTTCCAGAATATCTGTTCCGTTCCCTTGGTCCATATTCCTGCTCTTGTACCAATACCAGGCTGTTTTGATTGTTGTAACCTTATAGTAAAGTTTAAAGTCTGGAAGTGTGATACTTCCTGCTTTGTTTCTTTTGCTAAGGATTGTTTTGGCTAATTGTGGTCATTTATGCTTCCACATGAATTTCTGTATTGTCATTTCCAGGTCTGAGAAGAATGATGTTGCTAATCTAAAGGGTATTGCATTGAATCTGTAGATTACCTTTGGTAGGATGAACATTTTAACAGTGCTGATTCTTCCTATCTATGAGCATGTTTTTCCATTTGTTTGTGTCTTGGATTTCTTTGAGCTGTGTTTTGTAATTTTCATTGTAGTCGTCTTTCATTTCTCTGGTTAGGAAGATGCTGAGATATTTTATATTTTTGCTGTGGCTATTGTGAATGGGATTGTGCTTTTTATTTGATTCTCTGCCTATTTGTTTTTGTTGTATGAGTGCATTTGTCTTTTGCACATTTATTTTGTACCTTGAGACGTTGCCAAAGTCCTTTATCAGTGAAAGGAGGTTTTTGACAGATCCTCTTGAATTTTAGAGGTATAGCATCAAATCATCAGCAAAGAGGGATAACTTAACTTCCTCTTTTCCTATTTGGATACCTTCTCTTGTCTAATTGCTCTAGCTAGGACTTCCAACATAATGTTGAACAGGAAGGGTAAGAGTGAGCAGCCTTGTCTTGTTCCGATTTTTAGGGGAAATGCTTCCAGTTTCTGTCCATTTAGCTATATGCTGGCTGGGGGTTTACTGTAGATGGTGCTTACTATTTTGAGGTATCAAAACCACATTGAGATACCACCTAATCCCAGTAAGAATGGCCATCAATAATAAAACAAACAACAACAGATGCTGATGAGGATGCAGAAAAAGGGAATGCTTCTACACTGCTGGTGGGAATGTAAGCTAGTTCATCCTCTATGGAAAACAGTGCAGCGATTTCTAAAAGAACTAGAAATTGGCCTTCCATATGATCCAGCAATTCCCCAACTGGGAATATACCTAGAGGAACTCAAATTATTCTACAGAAAAGAAACCTGCACATGCATGCTTATTGCAGCATTATTCACAATAGAAAAAACATGGAACCAATTATGCTGCCCATCAAAACTGAACTGGATAAAAATAATGTGGTACATATACATGATGGAATATT
This sequence comes from Cephalopachus bancanus, assembly GCA_027257055.1. Classification (NCBI taxonomy): domain Eukaryota; kingdom Metazoa; phylum Chordata; class Mammalia; order Primates; family Tarsiidae; genus Cephalopachus; species Cephalopachus bancanus. The sequence continues at coordinate 203,096 of JAPVLO010000234.1, forward strand.
ACACAGCCATAAAGATGGACAAACATCTGAACCTCACAGCAAATTGGTTGGATTTGGAGTCCATCATACTCAGTCATCTACCACAGAAACAATGAACAGAGTTCCATATATTCTCACTCATAAGTCGACCCTGAGCATTTACTATAATACTATAAGAAAGGGTTTGCAGTCATGGGGTACTACCTGGGTGGGGGTGGGGACACAACATCAATAAGGGTAGCTGATCTCAAACCAGGTGAAGTGAAGACCAAAGGGAGACCCAAACTTTAATTGTATGATATCTACTTGTCTAATCCTGAATAGTACCCCACATCTTAAAAATAATATGTATATATAAAAGAAAACTCATATGTAGCAATATTCTGTATCAAGGAAAAGACCTTTATAAGAACAAATTCTTCAACCATAGATTTAGTTCAACAACAGTTTCTTGGGCACCAACTATGTGCTAAACATGAAATTAGGAATTAAAGTCAAAGCTGAAGCAAGAAGGTAATGTCAGTGGTTGGAAGATGTTTATTAACATTTTCTGGACATTGATTTGCTTCACGATCATACTCCATTTTGATAATTTCTATCAGTAGGATAGCTTTGCCAGCTTCAATTATCCTGTGTTTCTCAAATATCTTTTCCAGTGCTTTTGGTGGTAGGAAGGATGTAAATAAATTTAAAAAAAGATGTGTGATTCAGATATCAACTGAAGTCACCTTGTGTATGAGATTGAAATAAAATATAAACTTCCCAGTATTCTGTGAGAATTTCAGCGCTTAGTCACAATTTTAGCAAATTCCTGTAAATCTACATTTCCATACTCATTTTTCAGTGAAAGTTATTGTTCTCTTTCAACTATCAATTTCATGAATGGTCTATCTTGTATAGCTTAAACATCTTAAAAAATCAATTACAGACATGGAGTTTGACAGCTTTCCCCAGCTTTCTTTCCAAATAATTCTCACAGGAGATTTCTGTTTATAGTAGAATTTAGTAGAGAGTTTAGAGTGATGGAGGGGCTTTATAGCTAGAGGCATAACAGCATAAAATAAATATATTGTTCTTTAAAGTCCTTTAACGATCCTGGTTAATCGACTTCCTATGTAGGTTCTAGCCGTCTGCCAGTCTGCCTTTCCAATCTCTTTCTCTTTCTTCTTTGTTCTTCTCTCTTATCTATAGCCCTCTCAAATCTGCCTATAGCCCTCTGCAGAGAGGGTCGTTTCACTTCCCTCATAACTTGTTCATCTTAAGGTCTTATTTTATGTTAGTAGGCTTTTAAAGTATTTCCGATGTAAACACGTATTGTCTGAGAAGCACTCTAGTGACACAACAAATAACCGTCTCTTTTGCTTGCTTCATGTACATCTTGGTACATTATAATCTCTCTCATCTTTTTCTTCTTGCACCCCCATTTCTTATTCAGGCATTTCCAAGGTTGCAATTTCTGACACAAAGAATGTTGAGTATAAGCCAACAACATGGTGCAATCCATGAAAATGAACCATGAAAAGAACAAGTGTGGCATATAAATACTTTCAGTACTTAAATTGGGAAAACATACAATATCCTGCATGATTTTTGGTGTAGGTTACCATGTAGGTCATTGACAAGTAAAATTATAATTCCAGTCCAAAGAAGTTAGTCAAAGAAGGATGGTTATTTGAATGCATGTGTGTTTTTGAATCCATAAAAAAGGTACCAGCGTTGAGAATCAATATATAGCAACATAAACTACCTTTTCCCTTCCCCAACAAAAGACCTTTTCAACTTTCTGCCATCCTAAATGAAACTTTCACAAGTCTGAAAATACCATTCTATTACTTTCTAGCTCCCATTATTTCTTCTGAGAGGTCATCTGTTGGTCTAATTATGGCTCTGTAATTTTCTTTTTATCAGTGGCTAATTTTAAGGTTGTTCTCCTTGTCTTCGTTTTTAGTAGTTTCATAAAGAAGAATTCCTTTTTACTTGTCTTATTTGGGCTTCACAAACCTCGTACCTGTGGCTTATTGTTTTTCATCAAAGTCGAACAGTCTGTCATATATTCTCTGAATATTGCTTTCTCGCATTCTCTTTTCTTTCTGACTCAATGCATATGAAAGCTTTTCAAAGTATTCTCTGTATCTATTATCCTCTCTACCACATTTTATTATTTATTTATTTATTTTGAGTTGAAGTCTCACTCTGTTGCCCAGACTGGAGTGCAGTGGCTGCTCTCGGCCACCGCAGCCTTGACCTGCTGGGCTCTGGCGATCCTTCCGCCTCAGCCTTCTGAGTAGCTGGAATTACAGGCATGCGCTACCACGCCCTGCTGATTTTTTTATTTATTGTAGAGATGAGGTCTCACTGCCTAGGCGGGTCTCGAACCCATGGGCTCAGGCAATCCACTCACCTTAGCCTCCCAAAGGTGCGGGATTACAGGCTGAGCCACTGAGCCCGGCTTCTACCATATTTTAAAATCATTTCCTATCTCCATGGTTTAATTATTTTTTTCTGATATCCCTTTCAGTTCATTAATTCTTTTTGAAAAATGTAACATACCCTGCTGTTTAAATCCATCTACTAAGATGTTACTTTTGGTTATTATAATTTTTTTCAATTTTAGAATTTTCATTTAGTTCTACTTTATAGTTTCCAGTTCTTTGCCCAAATTCTACATAATTTATTTTATCTTCCTGAATATAGTTTGCATAGTTACAATGGCTGTGTGATGACTACTATATCTGGAGCCCTGTAGGTTTTTTTCTACTGTCTATTATTTTTTCTGTTTATGTTGCTATTGCTGTGTCTCATAATTTTGCCTGGTTACTTTTGATTGGTTGCAGAAAATTGGATTTGTAAAATTGTTGAAATAATCTTGAGATTTAGAATGATGAAATCTTCCTACGTAGAGGATATATATTTGTTTTGACCCAGCACCAGAAATTATCTCAATAATTCAAATCTACATTACAGTCTTTTTTATGATCCTTCTTCTGAATTATCTCTTTTCCAAGGGGTCAGGTCTTCAGGATCACAATCCCAAACAAGACGGATTTACCAAGGCTCTTCTCCCCCATAGCACATCCTGGGCTCTGTCAGTCCCTCAACCCCAAGAGACTGTTTAAATAATTGCTCAATTTTTAATCCTCTCAACTTCACCTTTCAGAGTGAGTAAATGTCCCCAGGATAAAAACATACCAACATGTCTGGATCATTTCCTTGGATCTCTGACCCTTCCTAATCCTGGCCCAGTAATTCTTACTATCCATTTTTTAGTTCTCCAATACTTTCAAGTAGAAGCATGTTTGTTTTAAATTATCTCATCTGCTATTACCAGAAGTGGAAGCCCATCAGTGTTAGTCTATGCTACACACACACACACACACACACACACACACACACACACACACACACACACACTTTTAAAACAGTATCGTGAGTAAGGCAAATACCCCTTAACTATTACATACATCAAGAAATGAAATTTTGTCAGGCATTTCAGAAGCAGGGCTGACATATTCATTAGACCAAGTAGGCAAAGAGCCTATGGTCCACAATACTTTTGGGGGCCACAAAAATATTTTAAAATGTTTTGGTTTGTTTCAATGACCAATGAAAATGCCTTAATTTCTTTTTAGAAAAAAGTTTTAATATAAAACATTATTTTTTCCCCACCCCACATTAATATATTCATATTAATATATATTCATCTTTATATCAACACAATCATAAAACATTTTTTTAAAAGTTTGCTGTGGAGGTATGTGCCACCAAAGGCAAAAGTACCTCAGGTCCACAAAAATCATACTGTGGTTCTGCCTAGAAGCACTCTATTATCACTGCCTTTATACCCTCAGAAGTCATCACTTTCCTAATTTTTAGTGTAATTTTCACTGTGTTTCTTTATAGTTTTATTATCAAACGTCCTTCCTTGAATATCACAGTTTTATCCTGCATTTAATATTTTTTTCTTAAAATTAAATTGCTTTTCATCTGAAGATTATTTTTTTAATCTCTTTTTCATCTGAAAATTTTTCTGTTGAAGAACATGAGTCCTGTGACCTCTAGCATTTCTCATTATCTAGTGTCTGCTAATTGCATCCACAAGGGGCAGTTCAATTTTCCTCTACCCTCTATATTTTTTGCAAATGGCCATTTGAATCCAGAGGCTTGATAACACTCAAGTCTAATCCCTTTGGCAATGCTATAGGTGGTATGGTGTTCCTTCATCAGGTGGCATATAAAGTCAGGTTGTTTTCCTTTTTGTGATTAGAAGCCATTGATGCTAAATTTTATCAATTCTTTTGTTAATGTTTTTATAGTTATTTTGTTTTTATGAGTCTCATAATCTAGTAGAATCCTCAGAAAGAACTAATGAGTATACTGTATTCTTAGCTCTTGATGTTTACCTTTTGTCTGTGTTTTTTGTTCTTGAAAATCAGTATTGCTGGATATAAAATTCTTAGTTCACATTTGCTTTCCTTAAGTATTTTGATAGTTCATTTTTGTATGCCAGTTTGACTGGGCCATGATACCTAAATATGTGGTCAAATATTATTCTAGATGTTTGTGTGAGGTTGTTTGGGAAAAGATTAATATTTAAATTGATGGACTTAAAGTAAAGCAGATTGTTCTCCGTAATGTTTGATAAGTTTTACCCAACCAGTTGAAATCCTGAGTAGAACAATCAGCTGATCTCTCTGGAGCAAGTGGGAATTCTGCAGCAGATATTCTTTAAACTTGAATTATAACATTGGTTCTTCCCTGGGTCTCCAGCCTGCCGACACCACACTGCAGATTTTTCACTTGCCAGTCTTCATAATCACATTAGCCTTTTCCTTAAAACAAATCTCTCTTTATGTATACATAGCTTATAGGTTCAGTTTTTCTAAAGAACTCTGACTAATAGAAGTATCTTAAATATGCAACTCCACTGCTGCTTAGAATAAAGTTTGATGTTGAAATGTCTGATGAAAATTTCACCTTATTTGTCTCATAAGTCATTTACTCCTTTTGTTTAAAGTCCAAAGCTCAACTCCTTTTATAAATTTTGTATTATGTATGTATGTTTATTGTAAAGACATGGGGTACAAGTCAGGATTAGGTACACAAGTAGTTTATGTGCAGCTGAAATTTGGGCTTCCAACTGGTCCTCACTTCCCCTGTAATTTTGCATACCTCCCTCTCCCTCCTTCCCCTGGCAGTATCCTGCTATTGCTGAGCCCTCTCTTATAGTATTGTGATAAATGTATAGGACTCACTTATAATTGAGAACATGTGGTATCCATTCTTTGTATCTGTGGTAGATCACTGCGTATGATGGATTCTAAATTCATCCAAGTTGCTTTGAATTCCATAATTTTGTCCTTCTTTATGGCTGTGTGATATTCCATTGTGTACATGAACCACATTTTCTTTATCCGGTCCACTTTCCATGGGTAGCAGGGCTGGTTTCATGCTTTTGCTATTGTGAATAAGAATGCAGTAAACATGCGTGTGCATGTATCTTTTTTTATATAATGACTTGAGTTCTTCTGGGTATATTTCTAGAAGGGGGATTCCTGGGTCAATTTCTAGTTCTTTTAAAAATCATCATACTGTTTTCCATAGAGATTGGACTAGTTTGCACTCTCACTAACAGTGTAAAAGTGTTCCCTTTTCTATGAATCCTCACTAGCATCTGTTGTTTTTGTTTTATTAATGATAGCCATTCTTACTGGAGTTAGGTGGTATCTCAATGTGGTTTTGATTTGCATTTCTCTGATGATTAATGAGGCTGAGCATTTTTTCATGTGTCTGTTGGCTGTTCATCTGTCTTCTTTTGAGCATTGTTTATTCATGTCTTTTACCTACTTTTTTATTGGGTTTTTTTTTTCTTTTGGCTTGAGTTCCTTGTAGATCCTGGATGTTGGGCCTTTAGCAAATATTTTTTTTCCATCCTGTGGGTTGTCTTCCCACTCTCTTGATGGTTTCTTTTGCTGTGCAGTTTGGTGAGGTCCCACTTGTCTATCTTACCTTTTTTGGCATATGCTTTTGGGGTTATGATCAGAAATTGGTTGCCTATTCTAATATGCATGTGGGTGTCTGCTGCATTTTCGAAGATTCTTATAGTTTGAGGTTTTATGTTTAGGTCTTTGATCTATTTGGAATTGATTTTTGTATATAGTGATAGGTAGGGGTCCTGTTTCAATCTTCTGCATGCGGTCAGCCAGTTTTTTCAGCACCTTTTGCTGAATAAGTTCTCCCTAGTGGTTGTTGTTGATGGCTTTATCAAAGATGAGCTGGTTGAGAGATTGAGTTTTTCCTTCTGGAATCTCTATCCTGTTCTAGTGGTCTATATGCCCATTCTTGTGCCAGTATAGGCTGTTTTGATTATTGTAGCCTTACAGTAAAGTTCAAAGTCTGGGAGTGTGATACCTCCTGCTTTGTTTCTTTTGCTAAGAATTATTCTGGTTATTTGTGCTTTTGTTTGTTTTCATATAAATTTCTGTATTGTTGTTTCCATATCTGAGAAGAATGATGTTGGTAGTTGATGGGTATTGCATTGAATCTGTCAATTGCCTTGGGTAGGATGGACATCTTAACAGTATTGATTCTTCCATGAACTTGGAATGCTCTTCCAGTTGTCTGCGTCAACTTTGATTTCTTTGAACAATGTTTTGTAGTTTTCATTGTAAAAGTCTTTCACTTCTCTGGTTAGGAAGACGCCAAGGTGTTTCACTTTTTTGTGGCTATTGTGAATGGGATTGTGTTTTTTATTTGGTTCTCTGCCTGTCAGGGCTCAGATTCTTTACATGTTTTATTAGATTTTTTTTTTTTTGAGTTGGAGTCTCACTCTGTCGCCTAGACTGGAGTGCAGTGACCACTCCCGGCCACCGCAGCCTTGATCTGCTGGGCTCCGGCGATCCTTCCGCCTCAGCCTTCCAAGTAGCTGGAACTACAGGTGTGTGCTACCACACCCAGCTAATTTTTTGATTTATTGTAGCGATGAGGTCTCAACAAGTTGCCCAGGTGGGTCTCAAACCCGCAGGCTGAGGTAATCCACTCACCTCAGCCTCCCAAGGCACGGGATTACAGGCTGAGCCACTGAGCCCAGCTTTTTATTAGATTTAATTTTGTGCATTTACTGTAAATAATATTGATTTTAACTTTATTTCTCAATTGAAAATTTCTAATATATAGAATCATGGTTAATTTTTGTTTGTTGGCCTTGTATGCTACTACTTTGTGGTCATCAACTCTTTAGTTGCAAGAATTTTTAGCTTTTTTTTTTTTTTGGTACATTCCTTGGAATTTTCTACACAGACAATCCATTAATAGTATTCTATCTTATATCAATTTTTTATTTTTATCTCTCTCTCTCTCTCTCTCTCTCTATCTATCTATTTATTTGAGTTGGAGTCTCACTCTTTCACCCAGGCTGAAGTGCAGTGGCACACTAATGGTCACTGCAGCCTCTACCTGGTGAACTCAGGTGATCCTTCCACCTCAGCCTTCCAAGCAGCTGTAAATACAGGTGTGCGCCACCACACCTGGTTAAATTTTTGATTTGTTGTAGATGCAAGGTCTCGCCAATTTGCCCAGGCTGGTCTCAAACCCCTGGCCCAGGCAATTGTCTTGACTCTGCCTCCCAAAGTGCTGGGATTACAGGCATGAGTCACTGTGTCCAACAATGTATCAATTTTTAAAAATGTATACACTTTTGTAAATTTCCCTTTTCCTGTGTCTTGCTACACCCTCTCTTGTCCTAATCTCTATTCCTATCTCTTGCTGTACCCTCTGTTGTTCTAATCTCTAGGCCTAGCTGACATTTTGTTTACAGTTCCCCATGTGTCAAGCAGTTACAGTAACTTATTCACTAGTCATTTTCCTACTACCAGGAGCATCCTATTCCAAGTCCATATGTCCCTACTGCTTTTTCATTTTTCTGGGCTCAGTTTATGTCACCTCCTTATATAAAGAACTTCCTGAAACTCCAGGTCTTACTGATTACTTCCTCTCCCATGCCTGTGTTCTTTTCAATCAACCTATTGTAACAGTTATTTATTTACAAGTTTTCCCCCTTGCCTGGTTAGTGAGTACTGTGAGGGCAGGGATTTGTCTTTAATTTCCAAGTACTTAACTAAGCCTGGTGCACAAATGGTTCTCATTATTTACTTGCTGATGAGTTGAATGTCTAAACAGCTCACAACTCACTGTGAATATAAAGGAATATCTTTATATTCCTTGCCTATCAGGAAGCTTTTCAAATAGTACTTTTTGTGGCTAACAATTTTAACCTTTGGTGATTTAGATATTATATTCTTCATCTTGAAAATTTTCAATGTGCAATTTTTCAATATATATTCTTCAATATGTAATTATGACTATAAGTTGGAAAAGTAAATTTAATTTATAATAATCTTAGAACACTGTTTTCTAGACTAAGATTTTGAACTTTAATGGGTTCACAATATAATAATGGGTATCAGTAAATTATTTTTACCTATTATAAAAAATGAAACAGAAATTATATATTAACCCTCAATGGAGTTGTCCAGACTAACTAAAATTTTGGATTCTTTGCTTTTGACCATAATTTTGTTACATGGTAAATCAGAACCTTGGAAGGACAGTGATAATCATTACCTAATAAGTAATATTTAATAATTACAACTTGGAACACAAAATCTTTCAAAACATGGTGCATTGGGAGAGCTATGCTATGTAAGAAGCTATTAGAAGTGTAAAGAAAATTATTTTTATAGTGAATTTTTTTATATTTTATATTCCTATGATTATTTTTCCTTATTTGTCTTAAAAGATTAGTATTTGGAAATGTGTCAATAATTGAGGGTTCTGTGAGCTGGTTTTCAGGGAATTATTTGAGATTATATAGTTATATTGTCCGGAAGGATAGACCAAGTTCATGAATTAAGTTTCTTGACAATATACAAACACTCCCTGAAACTTCATAGTGAGTTGGTACATTTTCTGTGAATTAGTTTTACTTCCCAGTGAGATTTAATGGGAGGGAGAATTAAACAAAGACAAGTGAATGGCATTTCCTCTTAAGAAAATTTGCCTTTTCTGTGAATAAGGCCAAAATGATAGATACCCTTGTTGTTTTCAAGAAACTCATTTAAATAAATACTTTCATTTTGCCTTAGGCTAATATGGCAAAATGCCCGTGTGTGACTTTATGTAAATATGAATTGGAAAATAATTTGAATAGTGATTAGTTTTACACATTTATCCAGAGTATACGTACTATAAACAATTAGAACATTTGAAAAGTTAGCCTTTTTTCGATATATGAAAAAAAGGTAATGGTTTCTAGGCCAAAGACTCAAAGCCAACAACTGAGTAATCTCTGCCACAGAGACCCAATTTCCTCCCCTAAACATTTTATTGTGTTCTGAGGATTGGGAGCTGGGGTTTACCACAATCATATGCTAATTTCCTAGAAGTCTCAGAATTTAAAATTTGGAAACCTGATTTTCTAGGAGCTTATAAGGATATGTTTGATATGGCAAAAGGATTCTGTAGAAGGCTAGAGCACATTTTTATTTAATAGATACCTAGCTTGATTTAGATTTTTTGAATATTTAGACAAGTAGTATGTGAATTTTTATTTACAATCTTGTTCCAGGCCCTGAATACGTTTGGTTAGAGCCAGCAAGTGAGTCAATACAATGAAAACCTAGTCTTAGGATAGTTAAATGAAGGGTCAATGACTTATAGTACAAACACATTTCTAATAAGATTCTTTTAATGACACAGGCTAGTGAAAAGATCATTGATTTAGAACTTGTATGAGTTATCTGTTGTTGCATAACAAATTACCCTAAATTAGCAGCTTAAAATAACAAACATTTATTATCTCACAGTTTCTATGGGTCAGGAATTGAGAAACAGCGTAGCTAGGCAGTTGTGATTTAGGGTCTCGCATGAGCTTGCAGTCGCAATGTTGGCTAGGACTGCAGTCATATTGGGCCCAACTGGAGCTGCTTCTTGGTTTCCTTACACAGTGTGCAACTTTCAGTTGATTGGGTGTATTCTACAGGGAAGTCAAGGATCCCCTGAAGCTATTTACTGGGAGTGCATAGGAGATAAGGGGAAGCGCACCTTTTATTAGCTCTCAGGAACATTGTTTAGAAATGTACAGGAGCAGCGCTTGTGCCCTTGCTATGCCCTTCTCTAGGGGCTGTGACAATATGGACAGACATTAACAGGTCTCTGTATCACGAATGCTGCCTACTGAACTGAGGGCTTCCTCCAGGGTGAGTGATCCAAGACAGAGAGAGAAAGATCTCAGTGTGGAAGTTAAAATCAGTAAGAACCTAATTTCATGAGTGCTACATGATCATTTCTGCTGTATTCTGTTGAGATGACAGACTGACAGCCCAAGACAGGGATCACTGGGGGACATCTTGCAGATGGTGACCACAGAACTCCTTGCTGAATCTCTCCCGCTTGTTAATTTTCTTTTGGATCTTGAACTCACCCAAGTCTGTCATATCTTAGGGCCTCTGTATTGGTGGCCTCTGCTTGGTGTGCTCTTTCTATTGATTTTGTCTGGCTGACTTTCTATGTGAGATCTGGGCTTAAATGTCACCACTCTAGAAAGGCCTTCCCTGATCACTCAATATGTAGTAATTATCTAGTCATTCTCTATTATATCACATTATTCTAATTCTAGGGGCCTGGCACATAAATATACATTGAATGAGTCTTAGTAATTATATGACCTTGGGGAAAGGTAAGCTCTCTAAACCTTAGTAACTTTATTTGTGATTAATGATCCCTTACCCCATCCACTACATAGGTTTTTGTGAGAACCAAATAAGCTAGAATTTTCAGTAACAATTGATGAGATTTTTATTGTTGATTGCCTTTTTCCCCCCTCTGGGGCAAAGGAATCGCCCAAGAATGTATTTTCCCATTTTACTTTTCAGGGTCCCTTTATTCCTCTGCATTGTAGGACTCCTTTGTTCATTTTTTTCATTTATCCATTCAGTAGATTCATATTTACTGCCCTGTACATGTATCTGAGGAGTTATTTGGAATTAAAATTATGATTTCATGTGTGAAAAGTATTCAACTGGGAGCAAATTTAGTAAGGTCTTTTTTTTTTTTTTTTCCAAAATGTAAAATGACATTGTGGTTTTGGAGCATAACTAATCACAGCATCCCACTGAACACGGGAGGTGGTATGTGTTTTTTAGAAGCCTGTTATGCGCAAAAGAACAAATACACAAGAATCAAAGCAAACTTTTAATAATGCCCGATTGGAGTTCTGGTCATGTTTGAGCCATTCAGAGTACAATCAGTAAAACCCCGTTGAGTCAATAATTGCCTTCTCCTCGAATCATTGCAGGTATCTATTATGCTGCACATTATCCACATAGAAATGAACATATGGTTATTGAACACATAACGAAACAGACTCTGTGGGAGAATGTTTCCTTTAGGATGCCTTAAAACATTCTTGAGCTGAATATTATGTAGGCGACTTGCTATCCCTTCTGTTCCTGGGGTTATTGGAGGGCAGTTGCTAGTTGTTCGCATTAAGAACAAGGAACACACATGCTGGAAGAAGGTGGAAGGCTCATAATGTATTTATTTATTTACAAAGAACTATATGCATTTTTCACGATGAAAACAGAGCAACAGATAAGGTTTTCATGAAGGGGAAAATATATTTTTTTCTCTCTTGTATCAGCATTTCAGGAAACCCAAATGTTGATGAGGCTCTGTCTTCAGAGTGAATCAGTTCCTAAACCTTAGTTTGTTGCTGCATTTTCATAACAAAGAAGAGCATTTGAAATCTCAAGAAAAAGGAGGGAGGAAGAATTTTAAAAAGAGGGGGCATACCTTAAAGCAAAATCTGCATTGACTTGAATCTGATTGATTTCTGCTCTGAATTAACTGCATTTTCTCAACTTACTTTGAATTGAAAAAGAAATAGACAATCAAAAGCACAGCTGAGAAGTCACCTTATTTGAATAAAATAGTTCAAATAATTATAACATCTTGTATTTGAACAATGGTGATTAAAATGAAGAAAATATTCAGATTAGCCAGAATGCCTATTTCTTAAACATTCTGTAAAACAGGGATATAAATTTAACAAATAATCTTATCTATATGTATGATATATACACACATTCATGTATTCACATACACGTCCATGTATATGTATAAGATGATGTTAAAATAAGTGTTTCAGTCAAGACTCTAAGTTGATAGATATTAGATATTAAAGATACTGGTGAGACAGATTACCCCATACTGCTTATAAAAATAAGCTGAAAATCAGATGGATGATTCTTAAACCCCTCATACCTTGAGGATATAAAATATTTAGGAGGTCGAAGGTAAATTTATGAAGAGGACATGTGGGGAGAACTGTTGTCATCTGTGGTTTCCACTTCCTTCCCCCCCAGAAGAAGGGCTGTAGGGTACCCGCCCCTTACCTGGAGCCTGGTGAAAGGGGTTTCAATGGGGCCACTTGGAAAAGCATGGTAACTGTGTCCTGCAATCGGGGGAAATGGTAGACTGGTGTCTTCTGACTTACAACTGAGAAATGGAGAGGGTGAGAGATGGCACAGCCAAAGGAAATGGCTTGGCGGCCCACGCTTCTGGGGTTGTTGGGCACAAGATCCGTGTATGTTTCCCATGAAAGGAATGTGGACCATGCGTGGGTGAGATAGATAAACACACACACACACACACACACACACACACACACACACACACACACAGGGAGAGAGAGGGAGAGAGATACAGAGGGAGAGACGGAGGGAGGGACGAGGGAGGACAGGTGGGAGACTTTTCTTAGACTCTGCACAAGAGCAGTCCCTGGAGAAACAGTCAGCCCACAGCAGAGAGAAGCTGCAGGAACAACTGAATTTCTAGGGTGGGAAGGAAGCCACTGACCAGCAGGTAGAGAGATGAGTTTGCCAACATTAAAGGACCTTCAGGTGAAGAAAGCCACGACAATACAGGTGGAAGGGGACCTAAGGAATGTTCCAATGTGAATCAGCTTTGGGTTCCTGAAGGACCAGAAACCCACAGCCAGCTTGTGACAGTAAGCAATTAAGAAATACCTTTCGACTTCCAATCAAAGAGCTTGAGCCAAGACAGCAAAAAAGGACGATGGCAAGAATAATGTTACTTTTCCTCCCGGGTCTTGTGGCCATGTGTGCTGTGCATGGAATATTTATGGACCAACTCTCTTCCAAGGAGCTCTGGGCAGATGAAAAGTGTGTCTGTACCATTTCTCTGGCTAGTGCCCAAGAAGATTGCAATGCCCCAGACTGCAGATTCATTAATGTTAAAAAAGGGCAGCAGATCTATGTTTACTCAAGCTGGTAAAAGAAAATTAAGCTGGAGAATTTGGGGCTGGCAGCGTTTACAGTGACAACCAGGATGAAATGGGCATCGTGGGTTATTTCCCAAGCAACTTGGTAAAGGAGCAGCGTGTGTACCAGGAAATCACCAAGGAAGTTCCCACCACGGATATTGACTTCTTCTGTGAGTAAGAAGTTAGTTAAAGCTTCAGTTAGAAAGGAAACACCGAAAAATAGAGAAAAAAAGCAAAAACAAAACAAAACAACCAAACAAAAACAAAGAAAAGAAATATCTTTCTTCCTTTTGCTGACACAATAACATTTGAGGGGGCAGAAAGTACAATTAGAAGGATGGGTAGAAGTGTGAAGTGTTGAAAGATGGCAGACATCAATTCCATGTGCATCACTATATACAGGGGTCCCATCTACTGCAAGTCTGAGTAGCATCCATGTATCCACAAGAGAGGAACTTGAACTTCCCATTAAGAATCAAGCTTTGACTATTGTGCTTCGACTTATTAAATGCCAATTTGAGCCTTTGTTAGGGACCACAGGATTGACTGTTATCTGAAAGAGACTAGAATAGTTATGGTGCCTACTTGAATTTTTGTCTAGGGGCAGAGGAAGATGAACTGGGTGCACTTGTTTGTAAAATTTCAACATTCAACTGTTCACAGGGGTTACCTCTTACAGGCAGGATTGGAGATATGGGAAACCGAGCTACTTTTGTATTTTACTGTCGGTATTTCCCCTACAAAATGGTAGCAGTTGGATTAATTTTACCTTTCTATACTTGCATTTTCAATATCTAATACATTTTAAGTTCTTATGCATGATGCACGTATTTATTAAAACAAACACACATACTATGCACACATATTGTGTGTGTGTGGTTGTGTGTGTGTGATTTCGGAAGGAAAGTGGTTGTGTTCTTCTCATGAGTAGTGACTCCTGAAAGCTTTATTTATATATATATATAAAAAAAAATTGGCGTGACCGGTGCTGAAATTTCTGAGAGAGTCACTTGTGTTAGTCACAGATGGGCTCAGCTCAGGTAACTCTTTCTGCTTTGTGTGTGGGAATTTCTAGTTTGTCCTAGAAGGAAACATCGTGTCTGGTTTCACTCTGAAGTTCTTGGAGCCTTCTGTTTGAAATACCACGAAACACCCTTATTACTCCACCAGTGCATGCCTCTATGCTAGCACATCTCCCTGGGAAATGCTGGGAAATGGGATGTGCGGGGTTTTCTCTCCCATCTGCCTTCTCTCTCCCCATCTCCTTTCCCCAGCCATGTCCAAGTATCTGTTAGTTCTGTCTTTCAACAACACTGTTCTCGTTGCATTGGAAGCACTTTTAATGTGGGAGATGCACTTCAGGCTTCACTTTCTGAGTAACATTTTATGGGATTGATTAAACTTTAGCACCATTAACTGTTGACTTTACAGGCTAGAGGAGAGACTTAGAGTGTTACACTCCGGATAACTTGTGCCTTAGGATTTTGAAAAATCAAAGAGCGATAAGGGTTTAATGTGCTTGAGAAAGGAAGCTGGCATCTACTTTTGAGTCTTCCTGTATTTAAAGGATCTCAACATTTAAATGAAATAACATCTTTTACACTAATGAAGTTAACTTCATTATAAAAGAAGGTAGACTTAAATTTCAAGGGTAAAAATGAAGATTTAGATTGACTTCTTCATTGTTCTGAACTTAACTACTGACTTTCTCCCTTTTTGCTGGACATTTGCTCTTAGTGAAGTCTTCGAGGTTGTGAGATGATGCACAGCTAATTTTTTTTTAATTAGAGAAACAACTTTTTGGACAAAATGTGGTAGAATTATTAACTGAAAACAATTTTTTTTCTATCTGATTTGGGAGTTGGAAATAAAAATCACTGACTTTCTTTGCATACAAAGACATATTGCCAGTAAGGAGAGTAATCTATCATTTTGTCAATAGCAACTCATTGATGTGCTTCATAAAGAGCGGAAACATATCATGGGAAGGAAATAAATGGAACTGGAAAAAGTAAATCACCATGAACTCATGCAGCAGATTTTGCACTGTGTCCATGTAATTTACTTGGAAACTCTGTTTTGCAGATTTTGCTTCTCTCTATGATTCTGGATTGGGACTGGTCCTGGTATGCTGTGGTGAGGGCTGGCAGGCTGGAACCCGCCTTGGCTGCTGGCTTTGGAGGGCAGGCGGCTGTTGCTGATCTGCGGGGAAGTTGTGTGCAGAAGGCTTTCCCTTCTGACCTGTTGGCTCACTTTCTTGGTGACATGGGCTACATCAGCAACTTCAGCCTCTCTGAATCTCAGGCCAGGCATGTGTGCAATTCCATGGTGGGGAACACCTGCTTCTCTGCTGGCCACCTTCCTTCCTGGGATTAGATGTGGGGAGAAAAGCCAGGTGTCAATTTGTCCTTATGTCCCCCCATTGTGTCCGGTCATCTTCCTGACTGACTACCCTGCTGGCCCACGCAACTTCAGACACAGCACCAGTCACAGGCCTACAGCCTTCCAAAACCTCTGTTATTTCCCCTCTGTGGTCCCCCATGAGTGATTTTTCTATGATTCTCTCACTTCCTTCTGGATCTTTCCTTTTTTGCCTTTCCCCATGTCTGTGTCATCCATAACCCTTATAATGAACCCTTTATTCCATATCACTCATACCACTTCTGCTTCCTTGATCAAACTCTGACTGGTACATTACCTAAACTAAAAATCTCTCTAAGCTGTGCTCAAAAATGTTAACTTCAAAACTGTTTACAATTTATAGTAAAATATGACTTTTTGGTTCAGTGACAGTTCACTGAAATGCCTTTCACTGATGGTCTTTAGGTTTTGCTGCTTTTAAATGGCTCATCTGATTTGGTTAGGTCCACCCAGAATATCCCTTCTTATAATTAATTCAAAGTGAGCTGGTTGGAGGTCTTAATGTCATCTACAAAATCCTTTCCACATAACATGGTTTCCACATAACATGGTATAATCATGGGAAGGACATTCCTCTGCCATATTCCCTTGGTTAGAAGCAGGTCATGATTCTGTCTGCACTTAAGGTGAGCAGGATAAGACGTGACTCATGGCAGTCATCCTCAGGTGTGCTTGCCACATGCTCTCACTCTGATTCTTCGTAAAGGACTACACTTATTTATCAATATCTTCTTTGACTTAATAATTTAGGAATATATTCAAGATTTTCAAATTTTTAAATTTATTTTAAAAAAGACAACATTTTTATTGCCTAATACTCAAAGAATGGGATCTAAATATTTAACTTAAGATTTTTTTTTTTTTTTAGTAATTTATGATCTTGGGAAATATTCCACAGAAACTTATGGATAAAAAATTATTCTGTACAGGTACTAAGTTCTGTATGTTTATCTATTATATCAGTTTTGTTACCTAGATTACCTAGATTCCTCAAAACTCAGTATCGTTATTTTTTCAGCATGATCTGTTAAAAGCAACAGTGCTTTGTTGAGTTCTCACACACATGCATACACACACAGATATATATATATATATTTTTTTTAAATTGGGTTTTAGGATTCTATTCATAAAAAGTATTTTGTTTGATATACAAGGTATTATTTGGCACATAAGTATTTACTTTATACCTTTATTATATATTGGATCTTTTATTCCTATGAAATAACTTTTTGTCTTACAGAATGAATGTTGTTAATTTTGAATTCTGCTTTGTCTGAAAAGAATATTGCCATCTCAATTAACTAACTTGTTAGCTCATGTTTTAAAAAGAAACTTCACTTTTCCCACTTGTCTGTAAGAGAATATGGCATAAAAACCTGATGAATAATTTAAAAAAATACACACTGTATGATTAAACTTTGCAATAAGAGTAAAGCAATTGGAACTTTGTGTATTAAATGACTTGCAAATTGCAATGTGCTGTACATTTCAGCTACATGCATCAGTAAAATAATCAACTTCTGTCTCATGGCCATTGGGGGAATTTTTCATGTGTGATCATTGTATTTCAAAGTCACAATGTACACATTGTCTCTGCAAATAAAGATGATAGAACTAACTTTTCTTTAGTAAAGTTTATGCCTGAGTTGTGATGGGTCTATTTTTTTGTTTAAAGCACAGTTCCCAGAACAGAAGGAAATATTTACTAAATGACATATACTGTTATTGTGATGATGTAACAAAAAACTTCTCAGAACCCTCAAATTAGTTTCAGTTGATTTTACATTATTAAATATTACTTTAATATAATTTTTTGTGTGTGTTTGGTAGTATGATCTTCCTAGGCCTGGATGGAGTAGTGAGATTGTTATTCAGCAGATAATTTCTTTTTTGTGTGTGTAAGTGCAGCCTTCATTTACCTGAGAGAAGTTTGGCTAAATCTGGTGAATAGAGGTAAATGAAGGGTGTGTGTTTGCGCACACACACACATTTATAAACACCCATATGCCGATGCAAGTTATAGATTTAATCATTGTATAACTTACTTTGTGCTTGCTTCTTAAACACGTGTAAGTCCTAATCTTAGCAAGTTGTTTTCAAATACATACTAGTGACAGGAAAAAATATGACGGTATTGAGGCATAATGTAAAAGTGGGTGACCTACTAACACTTGTTTGTTTAGCAAGTACAACCTGTACATATCTTTAAGTATATACACAAATGCACATATATATTTACCCACATGCAACCACATAAGGTGTACAAATTTATATACAGTATGACATGAATGGTCTGTAATCAACAGATCACCATCAACCAGAGCATCATACAGCTTTCCCCAACACTACTCTCTTTGTATGAAACTTACGATGATTTGCAGAAAGGGAGTGCATAGATTCAACTGTGACAAGCCCTCTCCTGCTGTCCTTGTCTCTGGTTCTACGTAATCAAGGACCCAGTGGCAGCATCCTTCATCCTTTCTTTCCCTTTCTTTATATTCTAGCCTCTTTTCCCTAGTTCTCGTATTCCTATCAAGCTCTTATGGCTTCAGGTAAATGAAAAATTAGTTGCCTCTTCCCAAATGGTCATAGACCCCTGGTATAAATTCATACAGATGTAAATATATATGCAGATTTTTTCTGAAGCAAACCCCTCTCACTCCACTGCACTTGCAAATTTCCCCAAATACTGTTATGATAATACTAGGTGATTTATTTTACATAAGGATACATCTGAAGGGTGCAGCACATTGTGATTTGCAAACCATTTAACTTGCTAAGATCAGATTGTTCTGCTTTATCTGCAAAGTTCACCCACAAGGAATTTAATATAAAGGCTTTTATTCTTGTTATTTCATGTATTGTACTTTCCTGAGATCTGATGGATGAGTTTCAAATGGGTGTGTGGGGGAGGAGAGAAGGAAATTAGCCACTGCATCTTCTGTGGAAAAGCTACCCCCAACCCTCCATTTTCCAAGACTGTGGAGAGTATTCAAGGACTTCTGGGAGGATGACAGCGCAGTCTCATAGGAGGCACCATTACTCAGAGGGAAGGTAACGGACACAGGCCCAGGGAACTATGAATCAGAACATGGTCCCTCTAGCTCTTATGCATTACCTTGAAACTCGAAGGGGTAGTAAGGACTGAGCACCCACACCCCAGCTAAGATTAAGGGAGACATTCAGATTGTTCTTGTCTTCTCTCCTGCAGATGTTCATGAGTACTGGTATTGTATCAGGGAGTCATGGGACCAAAGCTGGAGTCCTAGCTTTATCACTGACTTGATTTGGAAGCAATGGTTTTAACTCTTTGGATTCCCCATGTGTACTATGAGCAGCAGAACGAATGTGACTCCTAAGGTCCTTGGAACTCAAGTTTTAGATATCAGCACTCTTTCCTTTCCATCCCTCCCTCCTTTCCCCTTTATAATAGCCTTTTATTATTTTTTAAAAATATATGTATTATTTATTTTGGTGCAGGTCTTATTTTCTTTTCATGTATATGTTTCATTAAATATTTATTGAGCTTCTAGCATGTGTCAAGCACTAGATGTAATGACTGAACAAGACAGTAAGAGAAACATCCTTTCAGTGAATAAAGGGTATGGACATTGAAATATTCTATGTTATGTGATTTGCTGGGACTGAGGAAGTACAGGGTGTCATGGGATCAAACAGGGAAAGGGAGAAGCATCTGCCTTCTGTGGATGAGAAAAGAGACTCTGAAGATGTGGCATTAGAGCAGAAGCTTGAAGGTTAGAGTGAAGAAACAAAATAGGTGGGAGATATTAGGTGATCCACAGACAAGGCTTGGTGGTTTATAAGACATACATGAGGTGGTGAGGAAGAAGGAAGAGGAAGATAATGCTGATTTATGGATAGCTGACTTATGGATAGTTTGGGAAAACAAAAAGGGGAGAAGAAAAGGCAGGGAGTGGGCAAAGGTGTTTTGCAGAGGCTGATTCAATGAGAAAGTCACTGGCAATAATGCCAGTATTTTAAATTTGAGTGATGTTTTTCAGAGAAAAGCACTTCTGTTTAAGCCTTATGACAAACAGGTAGGTAGACATTATTGTTCCTTCTTTTCAGATGTTAAAAAAAATTTTATAACTTGAAGATAGGCAAAAAGATGATGACATGTCCTTTCAATGTCTTACAGGGTTATCTAATTTTCTTAGGGGAAGTCTCTTTGTTTGACTTACTATTTACAACTGATTGGGATAGTTTTACAACTCTGGGAAGATAGATGCCAACTTGTAGAAAACTGATCAAGATGTAAATTATACTTAGCTGGTAGAATAAGAATTTTGTCTGGTAGGCATACACATAATTTCTGTCTGGTAAAAAAGTTAACCTCGAAGGTTTTATTTTTCTGTAAGACACTAACTAGTTGTATATCTTATTCCATTTCGGTATCTAATTTAGCACTTTTATTCCAGCGACTTTCTTTCTGTCTCTTCTATAATTTCTCTCTCTCTCTTTTTTTTTTTTTTTTTTGAGAAAGCAGGATTTATTGAGAGGACAGGAAATCTCCCATAGTGGGAGGGGACCCGAGAGGGTTGTCCTTCTATAATCTCTTGAAATAGTTTTACCATCCTGTCGGTTTCCTCATTAATGAGCTAAATAAATCTTTCACGTGTTCATTCTATATTTGTATGATACTCATGTTTTTAGCTATTTGAAAATGACACTTTGAAAGAGGTAAAGCAAAAGAAGTTCTCAATAAATAAGTGATTTGCTCAAAGCCATGCTGTTATAGAGTGAATAGTTCATAGTTGCTGCTATATTCTTGTTTTTTTTTCGTTTCTTTTGTTTTTTTTTTTTTTGAGTTGGAGTCTCACTCTGTCGCCCAGACTGGAGTGCAGTGGCCGCTCCCGGCCACCGCAGCCTCAACCTGCTGGGCTCTGGCAATCCTTCCACCTCAGCCTTCCGAGTAGCCAGAATTATAGGCATGCGCTACCATGCTCGGCTGATTTTTTGATTTATTGTAGAGATGAGGTCTCGCTGCCCAGGCGGGTCTCGAACCCACGGGCTCAGGCAATTCACTCACCTCAGCCTCCCAAAGGCGCGGGATTACAGGCTGAGCCACCGAGCCCGGCTATGTTCTTGTTTTAATAAGAATAGGTATGCATCTAGAAAAGTAACATGTAGAGAAGCTAACTTCAATTCATCCACCAACCTTTTTGAGTTTTCTGTGACTGTACCCTTCCATTAGTTTTTTAGTCATTGCAGATATCATGATTTTAGATATAAATACACCAAAACTAATTACTGGTTTTAATTTCTCTGGAAACAGAGGCAATTTGGGGATAAGGAAATAATCTTGAATATGTTGGTGGACTATTATTCTTAGTCTCATTGGCAGGAGTATAGTACAGGTTATCAGCTCAATTTTTTTGCCCCATTTGAAATGCCCTGTGATGGTTAAATTTTATATGTCAACTTGACTGGGCCATAGGGTGCCCAGATATTTGGTCAAACATTATTTTGAGTGTTTTTGTGAGGCTGTTTGTTTGGGTGAGATTAACATTTAAATTGGTAGACAGTAGAGCAGATTGCCCTCCCATTGTGGGTGGGCTTCATTTAATCAGTCAAAGGTCTGCATAAAAAAAGGGTGAGCCTCCCAGGAGTAGAAGAGAAATCTTCTTGCCTGACTTCCTTTGAAGTGGGACATTGACATTTTCCTGCCTTTGGACTTGAATTGAAACATCAGCTCTTCCTGGGTCTCAAGCCTGCAGCAGGTCTTTGGACTGGACCCACACCATCAGCCCTCATGGGTTCCCAGCTTGCTGATTCACCCTAGAGATCTTAGGACTTGCCAGCCTCCATAATTGCATGGGCCAATTACTTACATAAATCTCTCTCTATATATATGTCCTAGTGAGTCTGCTTATCTGGAGAACTTTGACTAATACATCTTACTTCAACATTTCCAAATGTGATCATTTAACCTCACATATTTGGAATGATTCAGTTGTTAGTTGGTTTTACCTGACATAGAACCATGATCTGTCTCCCTATAATTTTCACTCACTGGTTCTAGGTCTACCTTCTATAATGATCTCATTTCCAGTATTTGAATGTGGTTCTTACATGCACCAACTCTTCTCCTTTGTAGGCAAAACATTTCCAGGTTCTTAGTAGGATTTTGACTCACACCCTAGATGCTATCTCTAGCTGTCAGTACTTTATTTAACATGCGGCACCCAGAAATAAGAATCATGAGGACTGACAATAATGTTTGTGAACTCATCCTAGAAAAAGTGCTATATATATCATTGCTGAATATCACTACAGTCACCTTAGAAGTACTCTCTTGGGGCAGCTATGCCCTGATGCCTGCACCTAGTCCACCTATCAAAGCAATTTTGGAACTCTTTTTCTGGAATGACCATCAGAGCTGTCATCATGTTATCCTTGAGGTCCTGAATGTCATAAAAAAACCCAAAACTTCCTTTCAATATTTCCTTTATCTTCAGGTAAATAAAAAAGTCATTGGGGGGCCAGATCAGGCAAGTAGGCAGGGTATTTCAATACAGTTATTTGTTTACTGGCTAAAAACTTCCTCACACAGAGTGCAGTGTTGTGTGAGCCGGTGCATTGTCATGATGCAAGAGCTCCTTTGGGACCATTTTTGCACACACCTTTCTCATGTCAAGATTTTTAGTTAAGATTTTCCTAACTGTTTCTCTATCAATGGTCTGCTATGCTTCTCTATCAATGGTCTGCTATGCTTCTCTATCAATGATCTGGTATGCTTCTCACAGTCAGTTGACAATTTTGACGCACAATTTGATGAATTTTTGCAAAGTTTTCATCAGTTCTGTTTGTTACTGGTTATCCTGTCCTCTCTTCATCAGTAATGCTTTCTCCCCTTCAGAAAAACATTTAATCCATTTGTACACTGCTGTTTTCTTCATGGCATTATCTTTATAAACTTGGACTAACATGTCCCTAATTTCACTTCCACTCTTGGCAAGTGAATTTAATGTTTGTTGCACTAATTCAAACAAGAAATTTAATGTTTGTTGCACTAATTCAAATCTGACATTCTCACAAGGAATGTAACCACATGTACACAAAACATGTAACCACAATAATGAGCACCACTCAGCAAGACACTGCCACACATCGAAACAAACACAGCTGTGAGACACTGATATATCGAGGTTATGAAACCTTACCAAGTTGTTTGTACAGTGCTGTCAACGTAAGCACATGGGGGCAAGTTTGTGAACTTGTCAGACCTTGTATTCAGGAAGTTGTCTTCCTACACTCTAATACTAAAATCATGAACAAAAATAATAATGGGCAGCATTTACTACTGTATGTCAGGTCCCATCTATCCACTCATTTGCTCTTTACAATCAGCTCAGAGGATTATAATTTCTTTTCCACAGACAAGAAAATTTAGGTCAGGGGTTTACATTGCATATTTATCAGAGTGCAAGAATTAAAATTTAAAATCTAGTCTGACATTAAAATTCATTCTCTTAAGAGAATGGGCTATCTACTAGTATCTTCTTGTTTGAATACCACATTGTGAGCACAACTTATGATAGAACTGGACTGCAGGTTCAAAACGTCAGACTGAACATTATTTTCTTTCTTATAGATTTTATTAAAATAAGAGAATTGAAAAGACATAAATTCTATAGTAATGAAATGAACAAAGAGTGGACTGGAGTAGAATAGGAAACAATAATAAGCACCTCTGTTCTATTTGATATTGTAATCATGTGCTTTATTCCTTTGATAAAAATATGAAAAAGATAATATAAGCTAGAGTGCAGCGGCACACTCACAGCTACCACAGCCTTGATCTGCTGGGCTCATATGATCTTTCTGACTCATTCTCCTGAGTACCTGGAACTACAGACATGTGCCACCATGCCCAGCTAGTTTTTTGATTTACTGTAGAGACAAGGTCTCACCAAGTAGCCCAGGCTGGTCTTGAACCTCTGGGCTTAGGCAGTCCTCTTGCCTCTGCCTCCCAAGGTGCAGGGATTTCAGGTGTGAGCCTCTACGTCTAGCTAATTTTAAAAATTATTTATTTATTTATTTTAAAGATATGGGGTATAATTTAGGTTAGGTATACAAACGTTCATTACACAGGTATTCTTATTGATGAGGTATGCCCCTCCCTCCCTTGGCAGTTTCCTTCTACTGCCAATCCCATCTCCCTCCCCTGGCAGTTTCCTGCTACTGCCAACCCCTTTTTTATAGTATTATAATAATTGTTCAAGGTCTGCTTATGAGTGAGAACATATGGTACTCTGTTCTTTGTTTGTGTGGTAGATCACTGAGTATGATTGAGTCTAGATCCATCCAAGTTGCTGCAAAGTCCACATGTTTGTCCTTCTTTATGACTGCATTATACTTCATTGTGTATAAGTACCACATTTTTTTAATCCAGTACAACTTCGATGGGCAGTATGGTTGGTTCCATGTTTTTGCTTTTGTGAATAGTGCTGCAACAAACTTGTATGTGCAGGTATCTTTTTTGTAGAATGACTTGAGTTCCTTTGAGTATATTCCCAATAGGAGAATTATTGGGTCATATGGAAGGTCAATTTCTAGTTCTTTCAGAAATTGTTGTACTGTCTTCCAAAGAGGTTGCATTAGTTTGCATTCCTACCAGCAGTGTAGAAGCATTTCTTTTTCTCTGCATCTTTGCCAGCATCTGTTTTTGTTTGTTTTATTAATGATGGCCATTCTTACTGGGGTTAGGTGGTATCTTAATGTGGTTTGATTTGCATTTCTCTGATGATGATTGAGGCTGAGAACTTTTTCATGTGTCTGTTGGCTACCTGTATATCTTCTTCTGAGAAGTGTCTATTCATGTCTTTTGCCCATTTTTTAATGGGGCTGTTTTTTTTTTCCTTTCGGCATGTTTGAGTTCCTTGTAGATCCTGGATGTTAGACCTTTGTCAGATATACAGTGGGCAAATATATTTTCCCATTCTGTGGCCTGTCTTTCAGCTCTCTTGATGGTTTCTTTTGCTTTGCAGAAGCTTTTCAGTTTAATGAGGTCCTATTTGTCTACCTCATTTCTTTTGGCATGGACACCTGGGTTTTTATCAGGAATTGGTTGCCTGCTCTGATTTCTGTAAGGGTGTCTCCTACATTTTCTAAGATTCTTATAGTTTGAGGTTTTATGTTTAGGTCTTTGATGCATTTAGCGTTGATTTTTGCATATGATGATAGGTAGGGGTCATGTTTCAATCTTTTGCATGTGGTCAGTCTGTTTTTTGCATGTGGTCAGTCTTTTGCATGTGGTCATTCAGTTTTCCCGGCACCATTTACTGAATAGATTCTCCTCTCCCCAGTGGTTGTTGGTGGAGGCTTTGTCAAAGATGAGTTGGATGAGAAATTGAGGTTTTGCTTCCAGAATCTCTGTCCTGTTCCCTTTGTCAATATTCCCGTTCATGTACCAATACCAGGCTGTTTTGATTACTGTAGCCTTATAGTCAAGTTTGAAGTCTGGAAGTGATACTTTCTATTTTGTTTCTTTTGCTAAGGATTATTTTGACTATTTGTTGTCGTTTATGTTTCCATATGAATTTCTGTATTGTCATTTCCAGGTCTGAGACGAATGATGTTGGTAATTTGATGGGTATTGTATTGAATCTGTAGATTGTCTTTGGTAGGATGGATAACTTAACAATGTTGATTCTTCCTATCCAATGAGCATGGAATATTTTTCCATTTGTTTGTGTCTTCTTGGATTTCTTTGAGCAGTGTTTTGTAGTTCTCATTGTAAAAGACTTCCACTTCTCTGGTTAGGAAGATGCAGAGGTATTTCATTTTTTTGGTGGCTATTGTGAATGGGATTGTGCTTTTTACTTTGTTTTCTGCCTGCTTGCTGTTGGTGTATAAGAATGCAACTGTCTCTTGTACATTTATTTTGTACCTTGAGACTTTGCCAAAGTCCTTTATCAGTGCAAGCAGGTTTTTGACAGATTCTCTTGGATTTTTGAGGTATAGGATCATATTGTCAGCAAAAATGAATAACTTAGCTTCCTCTTTTCCTGTTTGGATACTCCTGATTTCCTTCTCTTGTCTAATTGCTCTAGCTAGAACTTCCAACACAATGTTGAACAAGAGGGTTGAGAGTGGGCAGCCTTGTCTTGCTCCAGTTTTCAGGGGAGATGTTTCCAGTTTCTGTCCATTCAGCAATATACTAGCTGTAGGTTTATCATAGATGGCACTTACTATTTTGAGGTATGCTCCTTCTATACCTAGGTGCTCTATAAACTTCTTTTAATAAGAAAAGTGTTGACTCTTCCTGAGCTTTAGTTGACTCTAATCTTTATGTTATTTATTTATTTAAATTTGTTCTTGTGACAAAAACACGTAAGATAAAATTTACCAACCAACCATTTCAAAGTGTGCATTTCAGCAGTGCTAAGTATATTCACATTATTGTGCAACAGCTCTCTAGAACTTTCCTTGCCAAACAGAAATGCTATACACATTGAACACCATTTCCCCATGTCCACTACCCCCAAGCCCCTGCAATCACCACCATGCTATTTTCTGTTCCTGTGAGTTTGACTACTTTAGATGTCTCATGAATGGAATCTTAACTTTTTAATTTTTTGTGACTGACTTATTTCACTTAGCATAATGTTCTCAAGTTTTATTAATCATATCTTTTGTGTAGAATTTTTCTGTTGGATCAGAGGTTTTCTATTTATTTATTTATACAGTTAACTTACACTAAAAAAGTATTCTTCTTCCTGATTTCAGGAGCACTATATATTCTTTGTAGAAAATTTAAATATTATTGAAAGCATAAAGAAGAATACAAATATATACAAAGAATACAAATATTGACCCATATTCTACCACTCAGAGGCAATTGCCATTGCCATTATGGTATGTATTTCCTTCCAGTCTTTTGTCTAAGAAAAAAAGTCAACATTGTTGAGATCCTAATGTACAGTTGACCCTTGAACAACATGGCTTTGAAGAGATTCAATTTTGTGTAGTATGTGAAGGTACTCATTTCATTGTACTTGACAAATACTACTTTTTAAATTTTAAAATAATTATTAAATTAGCAGAAAAAATGCTTTATAATTTACATTTATATCTAAGTTTTTTCAAATAATTGTTATATAATTTTACTTATTCTTTTATGAAATATCTATTAGTATTATTAGTTCATTTACTCTGGTCTTGAATTTTTTTAATCAATTTACTGTGAACTTCTTATTTTTCAAGAACATTAGTCTATTTCTTGTACTATTTATCCAAATATTTTTCTCAGTTTCTTGTTTGGTTTTTAATTTTTCATGTATTTCTTCTACTTTATGTTCAAAGACATTAAACATGTTTTATGTTATTTTCAATTGTAACTATCTTTCTAGAAAGTTTTTACTTTCTAGAAAGTTTTTCTTCATTTTAATATTATTAGAGAAATACTCATTGATATTTTCTCAAGCTTCTTAAATCTGATTTTTGAAATGATTGAATCCTCCTGAAATATCCTTCTGGGCAAAGTATAAATTGATCTAGACATTTTTTTTGAAACAGTTGACAAACTCTTTATGAATTAAGCAGTTTCCTTTGTTCCTGTTGATGAAATAGTTCTCATTTATCACAACTTCATTGCTTTCAATTGCTCCAACAATTCTCATTTCAATACCACGCTAGCTTATTTATTATAACTTTATAAGTTATTTTAGTATTTGATGGTATTACTATTCTTTAATGGTCCCCATTGTTAAAATAAGCTTTTTTTCTCTTCTTTATTATCATAGATTAATTTAGAAGTTTTTTCAAGTTCAGAAAATTCTGACTGAGATTTTAGTTAAAATTTCATTAATATTTTGGAATGACTTATATCTCCTTATTTAAACCTTTAAAAAAAAACTCTTGATAAAATTTTGCCACATTTTTAATATAGAACATGCTATTTCTTTTCAGTTATTCTTAGATATTTTATTTTTATTTACACAATTATGCATTTAAAATGTGTCTACTTTAAAACACGTATATTTTTGAAATGATTTTTTATAGAGATATAGAAAAACATTCAATTATTGTAACTTTATCTTGGATTGCCACTTTTTTTAGTTTTCAAAAAGTCAAATGAGATTTAATTAAACTAAAAATCTTCTATAGAGCAAAAGAAATAATCAACAGAGTGAACAGAAAACCCATAGAATGGGAGAAAACGTTTGCAAATTATGCCTCAGGGAAACCCCCTTGGGTCCCCTCCCACTGTGGGAGCTTTTCTGTCCTCTCAATAAATCCTACTTTCAAAAAAAGAAAAAAAATTATGCCTTAGACTAAGGACTAATAGCCAGAATTTATTAGAAACTCAAAGAGTCCAACATGGAAAAAACCAAACAACCCCATCAAAAAGTGAGCAAGGGATGTGAACAGACATTTCTCAAAAGAAGACACACAAGTAGCCAACAAACATATGAAAAAATGCTCAACATCACTAATCACCAGATAACTGCAAATTAAAGCCACAATGAAAACTCATCTTACACCAATCAGAATTGGTGGAGATGTGGAGAAAAGGGAATACTCATACACTGTTGGTGAAATTGCACTAGTCCAACCTCTACAGGAAATGGTGTGGAAATTTCTCAAAGAACGAGAAATAGAACTACCATACCTGTTACTGACTATCTACTCAAAGGAAAATAAATCATACATATTTATTATATGAATATATGCACTCATGTATTCATTGTGGCACTATTCACAATAGCAAAGTCATGGAACCAACCCACGTGCCCATCAATAATCGACTGAATGAAGAAAATGTGGTATATATACACCATGAAATACTATGTAGCCATAAAAAAGAACAAAATCGCTGGTTTGGTGGCTCAGCCTGTAATCCCGTGCCTTTGGGAGGCTGGGGTGAGTGGATTGCCTGAGCCCACGGGTTTGAGACCCGCCTGGGCAGCAAGACCTCATCTCTACAATAAATCAAAAAATCAGCCGGGCGTGGTAGCGCATGCCTATAATTCCGGCTAATTGGAAGGCTGAGACAGAAGGATCGCCGGAGCCCAGCAGGTCGAGGCTGTGGTGGCCAGGAGCGGCCACTGCACTCCAGTCTGGGCGACAGAGTGAGACTCCAACTCAAAAAAAAAAAAAAAAAGAACAAAATCGTGTCCTTTGTAGCAACATGGATTGAACTGGAGAACGTCATCTTAAGTGAACAAATTCAGAAACAAAATCAAACACCGCATGGCCTCACTTATATGTGGGAGATAAATGGCCATAAAGATGGAAACACAGGGGAACTAAATACGGAAGGTAGGAAGGAGGGATTATGGTTCAGAAGTCACCTATCAGGTGTAATGTTCACTATCTGAGCATTAGGGTAGTCCGAAGCCCAGTCCCCAGCGGTATGCAGTAAGTCCAGGTAGGAAACATGCACTCGTACTTTCCCAATCTAAAGTAAATAAAATAGTCCCATCTGTTTAAAAAATAGTTTTCTAATTGCTTGACTCTCTTGTAGTTTCTGCTTATTTAATTATATTATCTCTATATCTGTCTTTTATCTTTACGTGTACTTTTTATTTACTGATAATGCATTATTAAATTGGCTAGAACGAAGTCCGGAACCTTGTTTTGTTGGATGTTAAATGATTCTTGTGCTATGCCTGCATTTAATGGAACTTCTTTTATGAGGTAGCAATTTAGCTAGAGGTTGGTTTGGGGGCTGCCATTTATTGAATGTGAATGTTGGGCTTTACATTTATCTTATTCCTTCTGGCTTATCAGCCTGCTCCCGATCTATTTAAAGGTCGTAGGCAGGCAGCCTTGTGCAGTGTTAGTTCCTCTTAGTCTGGGCCGACTATACTATGAGAAATATGTCTTCTTTCAAGCAGGCAATATTGAACACATACATTCTTGTACCTGTACTCCAGCATACCAGCTTCGTCTGGGTTCCTTCTGTTACTTAATTAACACTGTTCAACCAGCTATAAATTCTGCACATTCTTGTTCCCTCAGCCATATTTCTCCATCTTGAATACAAAGATGAGGCATTTTGTTAAACGTTCTGATGAAATCAAGATGGAGTGAACCTCCAGCCCTCCTGTTTGTTAGTCTAGTAATCCTAGAGGAAGTGAGGCTGGTCCAGTTTATGCAAGTGAACACTGTTTTCATTTTCCAGTACTCACAAAACTTCTACGCAGTTATCATGGAATTCAATAGTAAATGTTTTTTGGAGCCACTTAATTTCTTTACAAAATATAGATGTTTGGTTCCATCCAGTCTTTGGGAACATTTGCCCTGCCTTTGAGTTCTCAGGATTTTGATGGTGATTGCAGGATCACTACTGTGGTCTTTTCAGTACTCTAGGAAGATATTATTTTGGGTCCTGAAACTTGAATTGATTTTATTTTATTTTACTTTTTTGAGTTAGAGTCTCACTCTGTCACCCAGACTGGAATGCAGTTGCCACTCCCGGCCACTGCAGCCTTGACCTGCTGGGCTCCGGCGATCCTTCCGCCTCAGCCTTCCAAGTAACTGGAACTACAGGCTCGTACTACTACCCCGGCTAGTCATTTTGATTTATTGTAGAGATGAGGTCTCACCAAGTTGCTCAGGCGGGTCTCAAACCTGCGGGCTCGGGCAATCCACTCGCCTCAGCCTCCCAAAGCACTGGGATTGCCGGCTGAGCCACCGAGCCCGACTGAATTTATTTTAAACTGTAGGCCATGTCCTACTATCTCCCACTTTTCTTGGGCTTTGGTTCCTCTTAAACCATATTGACATGTTACTCTTTAGAATGAAAGTCATGCTTGTATAGACAAGACTGAAATGAGATGGGCATGGCACAGTCTGACCTGTCACCACTGCCAGCAACACTACCCACCCCAGAGAGTCAATTGGTCATGATGCTTTGTTTTTCCGACAATAGACACAGCTTAAAAGGCATATTTTCTCTATTTTTTTCAGAAATTTTCTCAATCCTCAATTTATTCTAGGTTTTACCTTCAAAATAATATTTCCAGAATTTTGTACACATAGACAAATTCCTTCTAAATTATGTGTCCTCTTTTTAAAATTTATTGTACCTAAAGTTTTATAACTAAGTTTATTAGTGTGCATTTCTTATACAGTTAACTTTTCTTTTTCATGAATAATTTTAAACTGTATTGTCAGCTTCTGATTGAAAGTCCTGGATCCCTCCAGAACTATTTTCCTTCTTAGAGTTTTTATTTACATGCATTTGACAAAGGCTGAAGAGACACGAATCACAGAAAGATCATGTGATGAGAATTCAACATAGGTATTCTGATATCTATATACCAGAATTGACCAGAATTATGCAGAAGTACATCTATCTAGAGTAGTTTATATATTTGTATATAATGTATCCAGTGTTTACTGTAATTTTTAGTTGTATATAAATTGATATCCATTTGAAATCTTTAATATAAAATATATAAATGCATATATAGGACTATAAAGATTATATTAAACAACTCTCTATCTCTTTCCCTATAAACCTGAATCTTAACTAAGCATACATTTATTGAAGAGATTTAAAAGTATTCTTTCACCAACAAGCACATAGCCTCTAAAAATAATTTTTGAAAAATACTAGTATTTTTTAATTAAAAAGACTAAAGAGAAAAGGTCAACTTTAAAACATTAGAGAACCTTTCTGTAGTGTGGACGCATTCTGAAGATCTGTGTTCCCCTGAATGTTCCTGTCAGGCAAGGAGTCCCTCCTGTGTTGAGGTTATTCTGCTGTGACACGTCAGCACATCTCATCCTGTGGTTTGAGACTCACTGACACAGCAACTTGAACTTTCCCTTTGACCTTTGTGAAATTCAACTTCTGGCTTGCAGTGAAATCTGTGTTTCATTGACTGTGAAATTAGGAGAATCTCCAATGAGTAAAAAATGATTAGCTTTCACTTTTGGATGAAAACATGCCAAGGACAAACATCGATTTTGAGAGATCCTTTATAGAGCGTTTCACCTTATACAACCTCATCCGGAAGCAGCACCACTGAGCTATCAGTGGTGCAATGTGGAAGCCCACATCTCACCTTCCTGCCCATTGACTTCTTAGTGGTGTGTGAGTGTGTGTGTGACTTTCTAAGTCAATTTGTTTATGAACTTCAATAGCAATGTTTCAGATATGATGACTCAATTGCCAGGTGATATTTACTAATGCCTCAAACAGTGTGTGTTCGAATATCTTCTTCTAATTTTCTGAATTACATCAAGCTAACGTTTCTCTTCTACTCTCCCCAGCTGAGTGATTGTATTTCCCATACAACCAGAGCATTTTGTTTATGCTTTTATGATGCCACTTATCACCTGTGCTTGGATGATGTGTTTCTATGCTTTTCCTCTGGACTGTGAGCTACCCTTAGGCAGGACCTCCATTTTACATATCTGTGTATTCCTTGCATACTGCACAGGCTTGGGACAGGGCACTCAACTAAACGTTGAATGGATGGACTCATTCTTTGAAATTTTAAAAATATACGTATTGTCAAGGTGGCTCAGTGGAATGCAGCAGGTGTGAATATGAATTTAGCATCTTATTTATATTTTATTTGTAAGTCGGTGTTTTTGGAGGTCTGCACTTTGTGGGAAGGCTTGTGTAGACCAGGAGACCCCATGAACTCTCTCCTTCTGTTTCTCTATTTTATTATACTCAAATATCCACACACCCAATTCTAAAACTGGCCATGAGTCTCTTTCACATTTGAGATCAAGTCCTGAGCCTGATGCAATGCTGAGAGACAGTCAAAGCAAATACCTGTTTTTTTTTTCTTGAGGTAAATCTTACTTCACCAGACACACATTTGAACAACTGTTTTAAAGAAACAAAATGCCCACTGCATTGGAAGAGGCAGCTATTCGCTTTGGTATCCATTTTATACCTTTCTCTTGAGGCAAAAGAGTTCTATTGCCTGCCTGAAATGACTTTCCTTCTTTAGTTGCTCATTTGATTCAAGGATTTTTGATTAAGCATTCAGGGGTTATGAATAAATAAGAAGCAGCAGCCCAGTAATTGGGATATCATTACTATCTAGTAGCACATTTAATACTCAGCTTCGCTGTGCCCCATAACCTCTCCCTTCCATCTTCCTCTGTGAGATCACTTCCCCCCACCCCCAAAAGGCAGGCATGTCATTGCGAGCTTCAGAAGTTAGCATTAAAATGAATACTTTTTAATTTCTTTGGATGAGTCGGAGCTCTGGGCTCTGGGACAATGCTGATGGATGATGTTTTAATGCAGCTGAAATGTTATTTTTACTGAACCAGGGAAAACTATAAATTTTGCTTCATTGCCACTGATGGCTGTATGCATAAAACTATGGTGGCGCCCATCGGCCGTGAATAATCACCTCGGCACGGCAGATGTTACTTTGCGGGGAAAGCAATTCTTATGCCGAAGAATTGTGGAAAGATTAATTGTCTACAGCTGTTTCATGGCCCACAGCAATCTTGATACATTTATGATAAGTTTAAGAGCTCACGAGAGGCAGCTCCTATTCCCTGTTGTGAGAAGGGGGGCGGGGGAAGAAGCTAGAGGCTTTATTTTGACACCTGGATTCATAGAATCTGTCAGCTCCATTACAGCCTTCATAGAAACCCGGCAGTTGGCAGTTCTGAAATGATTGTGAGTGAGGTAAGATGCAGGAATTATCCATACGTAGATAAAGAAAAGGAGATTGAGAAGAATTATTCAAATTTGTGCAAATGAATTGCTTCCATTTTTCCTCCCTCTGCCAAGTGGAAATTGAACGCGACCCGCTCTGACCTTTCTCTATTAAGTGCTGCAAATTGCAGTAAATGCACAGTTCTGAGTGCCCTAATGAGACAGAGCCCCAGCAATGCCTCATTAATAAGGGGAGTTTGACCTTGCTGGTCAGCCCTTCATTCGATATTGAAAAGGAATAAGAAAAGAGAAGAGATGACCCACTGTAAATTTTGAACAATACGTTTCATTCAGTTTGCATATACTCCCAGCCAGGGCTCCGCAACCTTCTTCCCTGGCTCCCTCCAGCCACAGGCTGGAACGTGGCACTTACCTCAGAGGCAATGAGGGAGCAGCCTGGCAACAGAGGTGTGTCGGGTCGTGGCAATGTGGGCACCAGGCTTCACCTGGATGGAAGGGTCATTTATCTCCTCTCCTCCACCCCTGCACACTAGGCCATGGAGATCTTGTCTTGCTTTCCCTCCCTCCCTTTCATCCATCTTTCCTTCTTCCCTTCCGTTTTTTCTCTCTTGCTCCCTCTCTCTCTTCTTCCCTCCCTCCCTTCCCATCCCTCCCTTCTTTCCTCCTCCCTCCCGTTTTTCCTCTCTTTTTGCCTCTTTCCCTCCCTCCCTCTCTTTCTTTCTTCATTCTCTCTTCCTTTTTCCTTTTAAATAATGGAGTTTTTCCATTTGGAGGTATGGTGTGTGTGTTTGGCCTTCTGATTTGCACTGTAGCTTTATGCAGAATCAGGCTGAGACACTTTCTCTTTGTCTGATGTAAGCCAACCAAGGGCAAGAGATGGAGTGGGGCGGCTTATCTTGGGGAGAATTTCTTGGCCTTACTGACCATGGAAAGTAGCCTAGAGATGTGCATATGAGACTCAGAGCTCTTGGGCTCTCTTCTTAACTGCCTCACAAGCTACAAATTTAGCTCTTTAAACTTCCTTTAAACAAATGCTAGTGTACTTCTCCTTTGATTCAGGGAATTTCCTTGTTACAAGGAAGCCCTATGATCAAGGCAGGCAATAGGTCTTCAGTTTATTTAAATAATAACTCCTAGCATATAGAGATGTGTGGATGTACTACCTTGTGGAATCTTAATGTTTGAAAGAATCTTAGGCGTTATCTTCTCCAAACATCTGCCCAGGGCAAGAATATCTTCTGCAGTATCTCTGATAGTGAAGGTAGGTTAATTACTTCAGAATTGGACTGTTGAATTATCAGCAGCTCTGATTTGTGCAAACTTCTTTCATATATATTATCAGAGGAAAATTTTTTTTAATGTACTGAC
Source organism: Cephalopachus bancanus (assembly GCA_027257055.1). Classification (NCBI taxonomy): domain Eukaryota; kingdom Metazoa; phylum Chordata; class Mammalia; order Primates; family Tarsiidae; genus Cephalopachus; species Cephalopachus bancanus. The sequence goes on from JAPVLO010000234.1 coordinate 237,835, forward strand.
CATATTATGAGGGCCAGTGGAAATGGAGCATCTGAAACCAAAAAGAGATGGTTGCCCCGGAAGAACTGCTGTGCCAAACTGTTTCTGAGTTATGCTAGGTCATCTGGAGAAATGCCCTAAGGATCAGCAGCCTGAAGGTCACTGTAAAAATTATCTGGGAATGTTGTTGAAGACTTCTCCTATATAATACTGTCTTCATGAGGACCCACAGGAAAACTTCTTCTTGGATTTTGTTTTAGAACCTGTAAGTCCTGGGCTTGTTCTCAGTAGCTAATTTGAATTGATCTTCGTGGACCTGTGACTTAGATCTAATCGTGTTTCTCTTGTTTTTTTGGCTATTGCGATGTCCAGAACCAAGTCTGTAGCCCATTTATTGCCAATATACAGAATCTTATGGCATATATTAAAATATATTTTTTGAATAGGTAATACCTCGCTGTGGTACCAAATAAGACATAAATAAATGAAAAGCATATACAGTAAATAAGTCTTTCTTCCCAGCTTTCTAATCAATAGACTACTCTTCTGGAAGCATCCGCTGCTGCCCGTTTCCGAATACTCTCTGTTATGCTCTGTGCTAATGGCGATGAAGAACCACTGAATGGTTTGAAGAAGGAAATTAACTAGATTCCATTGCATGCTGGGCAGGACCCATGGGCACTGCTGAAACGTATGTTGACAGGAGGATCAGAGGGACGGCTAGGAGGCAGCTTTTGCATCCTCATTAAAGAGGATGGAGGTAAGGTGGAAGTAAACTCAGCAGGATTTGGTAATTAGGTAAGAAGAATTCAAAGATGACAGTCTAATTTCCAGCTTCAGAGACTGACTGCATGGATGTTATAAACTAACAATAGAACTAGAAGGTTTGGAGGAAGATGAGTTAGATTTAGATATGTTAAGTGTGAGCAGTTTGAGCAACTAGGCCGCCAGTCAATAGATAGAGGTAAAATCTATGCAAAGGGTAGAGATCTGGGTTGCATATAAAGATGTAGGAATTATAAACGTAGAGATCACAGGTAAAAACTCATAGAAGATTGAGTTCGTGGTAAACCCTAGGGAGAGTGAGTAGTGTGGAAATAATGTAGAAATGTGACAGACTTTGAACTATTTAAATATTTGCCTTTAGTTTTCTTATCCCCAACCTGCTTCTATTGACCTGTTCTGGCCTAGAACAGGTGTTTAAATAATGATTAAATAAGGTATGCCTTATTTAAGGTATGCCTTATTTAATCACTAACTGGGGAGTTTGCTGAATCTTCCCCACTTTCATTTCTTTTTTTAATTAATTTTTAAAATTTTTATTATTATTATTATTTTTTGAGTTGGAGTCTCACTCTGTCACCAGACTGGAGTGCAATGGCTGCTCCTGGCCACTGTAGCCTTGACCTGCTGGGGTCCGGCGATCCTTCCGCCTCAGCCTTCCAAGTAGCTGGAACAACAGGCATGTGCTACCACGCCCAGCTGATTTTTGATTTATTGTAGAGATGAGGTCTCGCCAAGTTGCCCAGGCGGGTCTCGAACCCACGAGTTCAGGCAATCCACTCACCTCAGCCTTCCAAGGTGCGGGATTACAGGCTGAGCCACCGAGCCCGGCTCCCACTTTCATTTCTAAATTGCCAATGTGCTGTTGAAAACAACATATTTGGTTGCAGTATTCTAAATGAGGTCTCACGTGGACATAGTACAACCAGATTGAGCTGGTCAATATTTTTAAAAATAATGTAATGGAGGTAAACTATTTAGGCTTTAGCTGCTACTTCATTCTAAGGACACATATTTAGTTTGTGAGATGTTAAGACCCCAGGGGTAATTCCACAGATCATTGCCTGGCCTGTTTCTCTATGCCTGTATTTTAAAATTTAAATGCATACATTTAAAAACATATGAGTTTATAGTTAGAAATGAAATATGCTCAAATTTAGTCGATGTCACCAGACTGCTTTCCCAAGTATTATACCCATTATAGGCCAAGATTACCCAGGACTTATGTTGTTTCTTGTCTTCATCGACACATGGTGCTGTTGTCAGTCCTTGCATTTCAGTCATTCTTGTGGATGTGTAGTTGTACCTCATCATGGTGAAATGGACATTTCCTGGATGATTAAGGAGACTGAGCATCTTTTCATCTTTTTTTTTTTTGGCAATTTGGCTTCTTTTTTTAGAGTGTCTCTTTTGTTCTGTTGGGTTATGGGCAGTTTTTAATGCAACATATCTCAACATATTTTATATATAAACCCATTGTCAGTTATGTATTGCAGTTTCCAAATATCTATCAGCAGTAGAATATTTACAAAAACTGTGGTATATTCATGTAATGGGATACTATATAGCAATAAAATAAACTCTAGCTACATGCAGCAACATGAGTGGATCAGACACAAAAGTATCCCAGACATAAAAGAGCTCATATTGTATGATGCCATTTATATAACATTCTGAAACAGGCAAACCTCATCCATGGTGTTAGAAGTTAGGGAAGTGGTTGCTTCTGGAGATGGGTGGGTGGGCACAAGAAGGCTTCTAAAATTCTGCTAATAATATTCAATTTCCTGAACTTGGTGGTAGCCACATAGGTGTATTTATTTTTGGAAGCTAATTGAGCTACATATTTTTTGATTTGTGCATTTTTCCTTATGAAATAATCCATCCATAAAAAAGTAAAAAAATGGTATTGGGCTGTGAGATGGTTAATTTTAGGTGTCAACTTGACTGGAGTAAGAGGTACTCAGATAGCTGGTAAAGTGTCATTTCTGGGTATGTCTATGAGAATATTTTTGGAATAGATCAGGATTTGAATCAGTAAAAGAAGAAAGGAAGACCTGGCCTTGCCTGCTGTGGGTGGGCACCATCCAATTGGCTGGTGACCCAGATAGAACAAAAATGGCAAAATAAAGGTGACTTTTCTCTCTTTCTCTCTCTTGTAGCTGGGACACACTTCTTCTCTTGTCCATAGACATCAGAACTCCAGGTTCGCAGAATTTTGGTCTTGAACCGAGAGTTATACCATCACCCTTCATGGCTTCTGTCATTCTCAGGCCTTCAGACTTGGACTGAGCCTTACTTCTCCAGTTTGCAGATGGCCTGTGGTGGGACTTCTTGGCTTTCATAATCACATGAGTCAATTCTTCTAATGAAATTTCTCTCTCTCTCTGCATATTTTCCATTGGTTCTGTCTCTCTGGAAAACCTTGACTAATTCAAGATATATAAGAGGGGGGACCCCAAAAAACCAAGAATTAATTTTTGGAAGATAGGCCTCTTATTACAGGCGTCCCCTGATAGGTAAGTGTTCTAGGAACCCACCAGCATCAGTAGACCAGAGACATCGGCCCTCATCCTTTATTGAAAGTCCTTCTGAAACAATATTTTGAACTTCCTCTTCAGAGTTAATGTAAGGCCTGGATACAGACAGGATGTAGTGGATGGAAAAACTTAGCTGAGGACCAAATGCAGACAGGCTACTTTTGGTCCAACTGTGTGTAGAAATCCTGAAGATAAGCACAAAAAACCAAACAGCTTTGAAAAGACAGAATATTTGACAATCTCAGAATGCAACAATACGGTTTTTCCTCCCATGGGATTAAAAAAAAAGTTCCTCAAATAGGTTTTACGTAATTAAAGAAATCTCTCTGCCTAGAGTAAACCAGCTGAATCAGATAGTGGAGTCTAGAGCAAATCCCTTGATTTTTAATTCACTTTATAAATGACATTCCCATACAATTCTAGTTACACAAATCTTTCCTTGGTGGTTGAGAGTGTAACCTTTTTAGTTAGACTGCCTGGGTTCAAGTTTGGACTTAGCCTTGTACAAGCTGTGTGACTGGGGTCTTTGCCAAAAGGGGTTAGAAATAGTGTATCCCTCATGGCTCCTTTTGAGGAATGAATGAGAGCATGCCTGACAGGTCTTATAACAGTGAATGCCACATAATAATATTTCAATTAAATGTTAGTATCAGCTATTATTATTACTCATATTAACATTACTTGCCAGTTAACTTTGCTGATTGTATCAAGGAGAGAGTCTGGTTGGGACTGCTCTTTAGCATATGTATAATTGTTGTTGTCAGGTGCCTCCTGTTTCAGTTTCAGGTTCCTCCATGCTTTGGTAACATTCTTCCTTTCTTTTGCCTTTTAGACTTGGGTGAGGTATTGGAGTCCCACTGTTGTTACTTTATGGAGGTTTTGCTATCTTTTGTGGTTTCTTTTAACTGTCTTCACTACTTCTACAGTTCTTTTAAATCTAATCCATTGAGCATGTGACTGTTTTGTGCCAGATTCTCATTAATACATCTATGTCCCAGCTAAACAGCTTTAAAACTAAGAGGTGAATGGCATGCTTTAGTTGTATTTTAAAATTAATTAAAATTAAACATGTAATAATGAACATTTAGTTTTTGTAAACCAAAAATAAAATCCTAAACTCCCCCAGCTGATTGAATGGACCCCCCCCTCCGGGTCAAGTGAAACCTAAAAACTAAATTTCAGGCTATCATTGGAAGGGAGATAAGATGTGCCTCATTAAATGCCCTTGCTTTTGGAGTTTAGGCACAACTGACTAGCATTAACTTTAAAATAGAGATCATAGGACCGACAAAACAAACTATTTAACAAACTATTTAGCAGTAAGGTACCAAATTCCAACCTGACTCTGGTAACATCACATGATAGATAGCAGACCCTGAAGGAAATAAAAATATTTTACCCCAAAATATATTTCCTTGAGATATTTTGAAATGTCAAAATAGTTGACATATTTTGAAATGGCCCTGCAAAGCTGTCTCTTATGGGGAAAATTTGCACCTGTAGATAATCTCCCTTCCTTTCTGGGTATTTTTCAAACCCAGGAGAGATTTTTCTAAAAGTCTGACACCTTTTAAGTTCTAAAAAGAGGTATTTACCAAGTATTCTCTCTGAAGTCTGCTATTTAGAGGCTTCATCAACAAAACAAAAATCTTGGCTTCCACAACCCCCTTTAGCTTACCTCAAGTATTTCTTTCTATTGACTTCAAACTCATTAGACAAAGCCTAACACTTTCAATGAATTGCCAATCAGAAAATCTTTGAATCCACCTATGACCTGTAAGCCCCTGTTTCAAAATATCCTGCCTTTCTGGGCCAAAGAAATGTATACCTTACATATATTGATTTATATCTTTGTCTGTAACTTTTATCTCCCTAAAATGCATAAAACCAAGCTACAATCTGACTACCTTGAGCACACATTCTCAAGGCCTCTTGATACTGTACTCTGGGCCATGGTTACTCATACTGGCTCAGAATAAACCTCTTTAAATATTGTGTAGAGTTTGGCTTTTTCATTTTACAGATCATCCAGAGAATTTTCTAATGTACAAACATAAAACTATTATAGATTAATATGTACCATCTGGTCAATCCCAGTTTTGTATTCTGTGGTAGCATAACACTCATGACCGAGAAAAAGCACTTTTTTTCTCCAGAGTAAATTGGTGAATATTACCTAATAAGATTCTCTAAGTATGAGCCAAAATTATGATTGAGCCAACATTTAAACAGGTTTACCAGACATTGTGATGCCTTCTTACACCTAGGCTGGACCAGAATCAATAATTTTTTTTTTTTAACTGTTTGCCTGTGGTAATTTTAGAAATTGATTGACTTTATGTTAACCATCTGTTTGGGGCTGGTATTCTGTGTCTTTACACACCCAGAATAATGACGGTATTCAGGACATGCTACTCCAAAATATGACTGTAGGAGACCGGAGTATGCTGCCACCAAATATGATTTTTTGGTATAAGGATTATTTTGATCTGGTCATTTTGAGAAACAGCAGCTCCAGGAGAAGCTCTGAAAACAAGAGTAGAAGTTCCCTTTTTGAAAGGGAAATTTACATCTATAAAGGAAATCCCCATTTGTGAGGGTGTCTCCTTTTCTGTACCAGGAAGAGAAAGATGACTAATTCATTAGAGATACTTATCAATCAAAAAGGCACTAATTTAAATTTTTACAACAAACCTTACCCTTGTTAACTATGCTTTTTCTGAGCACCTCTTCATAACTGGCCTTCCTTCATACCCTTGTTGGTTTCAGCAAGATGATGACATTTAAGCTTGGACTCAGAGCCGTCTCATTGAAATCTACTGATTTTTTTTCTTTGGTATCTCATGTATAGGTTGGACTCAGAAAAGATACCCCCCAAAATGGTGTTTTGGCATGCTGAGTACTTTGAATTAAGGATATTGGAAGGCCTCAGAGGCATCCTCAAAAGCAAGATCTTTTGATCTTAATCTGCCATTTCCCCCCATTGTTTTTCTCTCAAAGGCAGGCCATAAAAACTAGAATTCCTCTTCCCCAAAGCTGTTCGTAAAAAAATAGAACTCCTCTTCCCCAAAGCCAGCCATAAAAACCAGAATTACTACTCTAAACTTTCCCCACTTTCTGTCTAGGAACTGGCTATAAAGAAATTTTCTGACCTACCCTTGTCTGATAGTAGATTGCAAGACTTCATTCCAAAAGAGGTCATACCTTCTACCCAGGAGGAAGAAATGTCACATAGAGAGGTCAAGAAGAAGCTGACCAATAGGCTTTTCTGGGTCTCCTCAGCCTATTGCCATTAGATATTTCCTTTATGTCCAGTCACATTTCTACATGGCTGTTTACTCTTCACTGGACCTAAGTATAAAAATGGATAGTTTTCTTTTATCTTTGGAAATGAAGAATTCTTTCCTGACATTTAAAAACACAATAGCAATTCTTTTTTTTTGAGTTGGAGTCTCACTCTGTCGCCCAGACTGGAGTGCAGTGGCATGCTCCTGGCCACCACAGCCTCGACCTGCTGGGCTCCGGTGATCCTTCCGTCTCAGCCTTCCAAGTAGCCGGAATTGCAGGCATGCACTACCACGCCCGGCTGATTTTTTGATTTATTGTAGAGATGAGGTCTCGCTGCCCAGGCGGGTCTCGAACCCGTGAGCTCAGGCAATCCACTCACCTCAGCCTCCCAAAGGCTGGATTACAGGCTGAGCCACCGAGCCCGGCTGCACAATAGCATTTCTTAACAGCAGAATTGATCAGGTAGAGAAAAGACTATCAGAGGTTGAGGATTGAACTTTTTAATTAACTCAGTCTGATGAAAACAAGGAGAAAAGACTTAATAAAAATGAGTAAACCTATGAGAGATTTGGGAGTATGTAAAGATGCCAAATCTACAGTCAATAGTTGAAAAGAAGAGGAAACTGAGAACACCTTGGAACAAGCCTTCCAAGATGTCAATCAAGAAAATTTATCCTATTTTGATAGAGAGGCAACTATGCAGATACAAGGAATTCAGAGAACTCCTGTGAGGTATTACATGAGAAGACCATCCCCAAGGTGCATAATAATCAGTCTTGCCAAGGTGAGCATGAAAGAAAAAATCCTAAGGGCAACTATCAAGAAATGACAGACCATCAACCAAGAAAGATCCATCAGAATTGTAGCAGACTTCTCAGCAGTAACCTTATAACCCAGAAGGGATTCTATCTCTAACATTGTTAAAGAAAAGCAATTCCAGTCAAGAATTTTCTACCCAGACAAGCTAATCTTCAATAGTGAGAAATAATTAAAATACTTCCCAGACATCCAGTCCTTAAGAGAATATGCCCTCTGCAGACCAGCTCTTCAGGAGATGCTTAAGAAAGTTCTAAGTACAGAAATGAAAGAATGGTTCTACTCATCACAAAAGTATAGGCAAGCACAGAGTTTATAGAGCATGCAGATAAACCACAAAACCTAAACAGCAAAACACCTCGAAATAGCAATATAACAGGGACAAAACACCACATATCAATAATTTACTTAAATGTGAATGGACTGAATGAACCACTCAAAAAGCATAGAGTGGCAAACTGGATAAAGAAGCATGATCTGTCCTTTTGCTACCTCCTGGAAACCCATCTTACCACAAATGACAGCCACAAGCTCAAGGTAAAGGGTTGGAGAAAGGTTTTCCAGAAAAACAGAAAACAAAAAAGAGCAAGAGTAGCTATTCTTATACCAGATAAAACAGATTTTAAACTAATAAAAGTCAAAAAGGACACTGAAGGACACTACATAATTGTAAAAGGCTCAATCCACCAGCAAGAAATATCCATCTTGAATATATATGCACTCCATAGGAGAATCCAGATTTACAAAACAATTGCTAATTAAACTAAAAGAAACGCCCATACAATTATAGCTGAGAGAGGACATAGATACCCATACAATTACAGCTGGATACTTCAATAGCCTTAGACAGATCATCTGTTAATAGCCTTAGACAGATCAACTGCTAATAGCCTTAGACAGATAATCAAGGCAAAAATTAACAAAGAAATATGGAACATTTTACCCAACAACCACAGAATATACATTCTTCTCACCAGCATGTGGAACATACTTCAAGATCAACTATATTCTTGGACATAAAGTATGAACACACTTCAAAAGGTCAAAATCATACCAAGCATGTTTTTAGACAACAATGGAATAAAAACAAATATTATCACCAACAGGAACCCCCCCCCAAAAAAACCCCACACACAAATACATGGAAATGAAACAGCATGCTTCTGAAAGACTTTTGGATTAACAGAAATCAAGGAAGAAATAAAAAGATTCCTAGAAACAATAAAAAAAAGAGACCACATACCCAAGCCCCTGGAATACCACGTAAATGGTGCTGAGAGGAAAGTTTATAACATTGGATGCATGTATCAAGAAAATGAGGGCTCTCAAGTAAATAGTCTAATATCACACCTAAGGAAGCTGGAAAGACAAGAGCAACCTAATTCCAGAATTAGTAGAAAAATGGAAATCACTAAAAGAAAGTCACAACTAAATAAAATAGAGACTACTTCCCCCCCAAAAAATCACACAAAGACTTAACAATACAAAAAGCTTATTCTTTGAAGGGAAAAATAAAATTGACAGACCCTCAACAAAAAAGGAGAGAATATGCAAATAAATACAATTAGAAATGAAAAATGTGATGTTACAACTGACCCTGAAGAAACACAAAAGATTATCAGAGATTACTGTAACATCTGTATATGAGTGAATTAGAAAATCTGGAGAAAACGGGAATTCCTGGCACAAGATTGAAAGATTGAAAGAGGGAGAAATTGAAACCCTAAACAGAACAATAGCAATCCAAGAGATTGACTCATTAATAAGAAACCTCCCCACCAAAACAAACAAAACAAATAGACAAAACAACAAAAAAAGCCCTGGACTAGGTGGTTTCTAGGCTGAGTTCTACAAGACATACAAGTAAGAGCTGATATCTGTCTGCTTGAAAATATTTTAAGCAATTGTAAAGGTAAAACTTTTCCCTAGCTCATTCCATGAAGCCAATACCATCCTGATACCCCCAAATGGTAAAGACCCGGCAAGAAAAGAAAACTACAGGCCAATTTTCCTGATGAACATAGATGAAAACATTCTCAACAAAATCCTAGCAAACTTCATCCAACAGCACACTTCAAGAATCATCCATCATGACTAGGTAAGCATCATTCCCAGAATACAGGGCTGGTTCAAAATATGCATATCTATAGAGGCAATCCATCATACAAACAGGTGTAAAACCAATAATTTCATGATTATCTTATTAGACACAGAAAAAAATCTGATGAAATCCAACATTTCTTCTTGATAAAAAACCCTAAAACACCTAGACATTGAAGAAACAGTCCTCAAAATAAGAGTCATCTATGATAAACCTGTAGTCAACATCATACTTAACTGGCAGAAGTTGGAAGCAGTCTCCCTAAGAACTGGAACACGTGAAGGCTGCCAACTCACATACTTCTTATTTAACATAGCTCTGGAAGTCCTAGCCAGAAGAAAGAAATTAGGGGTATCCAAATAGGAAAAGAAGAAGTAAAATGATCCCTATTTGTGGATGATATCACTCTATACCTAGAAAACCCTAGAGAGTCCATCAAAAACCTTCTCTCACTGATAATTGACTTTGGTAAAATCTTAGGACACAAACCCAAAATGCAAAAAGCAGTTGCATTTCTGTACATCAAAAACAAGCAAGTTGAGAACCAAATAAAAACAATTTCATTCACAATAGACACACACATACACAAACACAAATACATCAATATCCATCTAACCAAAGAGGTGAAAGACTGTACTACTGAATTGCATGTGTTGATTTGGGTATTCTGAGACTTTGCTGAATTTATTTATCAAGTTCAGGAGTCTTTTGAAGGAGTCTTTAGGATCCTTTAGGTATAAGATCATATCATCAGCATATAAAGATAGTTTGATTTTTTCTTTTTCAGTTTGATAGTCTTTATTTCTTTCTCTTGCCTGATTGCTCTGGCTAGAACTTCTAATACTATGTTGAATAGAAGTGATGAAAGTGGGAATCCTTTCCTTATTCCACTTCTGAGGGGGAATGTATTCCACTTTTCCTCATTAAGGATGACTTTGGCTGTGGATTTACTGTATATGGCTTTTATTATTTTGAGAAATATTCCATCTATGTTTATTTTGGTGAGGGCTTTTATTATGAAGGAATGCTGGATTTTATCAAATGTATTTTCTGTATCTATTTAAATTATCATATGATTCTTGTTTTATCTCTGTTTATGTGGTGGATAGATCACATTTATTGACTTGTGTATGTTGAACTCTCCTTGCATCCCTAGGATAAAACCCACTTGATCATGGTGATTATTATTATTATTATTATTATTTAGTGTGCTGTTGAATTTGGGTTGCTAGTATTTTGCAGAAGATTTTTACATCTATGTTTATCAAGAATATTTGTCTATAGTTTTCTCTTTTTTGTTGTGTCTCTTCCTGGCTTTGGTATTAGAATGGTACTGGCATTGTTGAATGAGGTTGGAAGAATTCCCTCCTCCCTTTTTTTGATCTCAATCTTATGGAATAGTTTCAGTAAAATTGGTACCGCTCTTTTTTGAAAGACTAATAGAATTCAGCTATTAGGTTCTAGACTTTTTTTGTTGTTAGGAGACTTCTAATTACTGATTCAATCAGACTCATTATTGGTCTGTACAGGGTTTCCATTTCTTCTGATTTGAGGTTGGTAGGTTGTTTGCCTCCAAGAATATATAAATTTCCTCTAGGTTGTCCAGTTTATTTATGTAGAGGAGTTCATGATAATCTTGGATGATCTTTTTATTTTCATGGTATCAGCTGTAATGTCTCCATTTTCATTTCTCCCATCCAAGTACTAACCAGGCCTGACACTGCTTAACTACTGAGATCAGACAAGATGGACTGTGTTCAGGGTGACATGGCTGTAGACTATTTTCATTTCTGATTGAACTAATTTGAATTGTTTCCATTTCTTAATTAATCAGCAAGTGGTTTATAAATTTTGGTTCTTTCAAAAGAGCCAACTTCCTTCATTGATCTTTTTTTGGGGGGGAGTGTTCAAGTTTGCTTAGTCCTGCTCTGATCTTCACTGTTTCCTTCTGCTAACTTTGGGTTTGATTTGTTTATGTTTTTCTAGTTCCTTGATGTATGATGCTGCATTGTCAATATGTGATCTTTCAGCCTTTTTAATGTTGACCTTAAGCACTATAAAATTTCCTTTGAGCACAGCTTTAGCTGTGTTCCTGAGATTTTAATAACTTGTGTCATTGCTGACATTCATTTCAAATAATTTTTTTTTTTTTTTGAATTGGAGTCTCACTCTGTCGCCCAGACTGGAGTGCAGTGGCCACTTCCGGCCACCGCAGCCTCGACCTGCTGGGCTCCAGCGATCCTTCCGCCTCAGCCTTCCGAGTAGCCGAAATTATAGGCATGCGCTACCATGCCCGGCTGATTTTTTGATTTATTGTAGAGATGAGGTCTCGTTGCCCAGGCGGGTCTCGAACCCGCGGGCTCAGGCAATCCACTCACCTCAGCCTCCCAAAGGCGCGGGATTACAGGCTGAGCCACCGAGCCCGGCTTCAAATAATTTTTAAATTTCCATCTTTATTTCATTGTCAACCCAAACATCATTCAAAAGCAGATTGTTTAATATCCACGTAGTTTTGTGGTTCTTGGAGTTGGTTTTTAGTTTTTTTTCACTGTGGTCTGAGAAGGTGCTTGATATAATTTCCATATTTTGGGAACTTACTGAAATTTGATTTGTGGCCCATCATATGGTCTATCTAGGAGAATTTTCCATGTGCTAATAGAATACAATGTATATTCTGTAGATTTGGTGTAGAATATTTTGTAGGTATCTGTTAGATCTATTTGCTCTATGGTCCAGTTTAACATCAGTGTTTCTTTGTTGACCTTTTGCCTTGATGATCTGCTGTCAGTGGAGTGTTGAAATCACCCACTATTTTTCTATTGCTGTCTATCTCTTTTCTTAGGTCTGGTAGAATTAGTTTTCATATATATTTAAAATTGGTATTTCTTCTTATTGGATTGATTCCTTTATCATTATTTAATAACTTTCTTTGTCTTTTTTCACTACTGTTAATTGAAATGTCTTATCTTTTATGAGAATGGCTACTACTGCTCATTTTTGGTTTTCATAAGCATGGAACATTTTTTCCTGCCCTTTTACCTTGAGTCTATGGGAGTCTTTGTATGTTAAGTGGGTCTCTTGAAGGCAGAAGATATTTTAGGTTTTGCGTGTGTGTGTGTGTGTGTGTGTGTGTGTGTGTGTTTGTGTGTGTGTGTGTGTGTGTGTGTTTAAATTCATGTTTTCCAATCTTTTGAGTGGGGGCATTGAGATCATTTACATTCAGGGTTAGTAATGATATGTAAGGTTCTGTTCCATTCACCATGTTGTTACCTGATTGCTTTTCTCTTTTTTCTCCCCTCTTGTGTTAGTGTTCTATAAGCCCTATGAGTTTATAAATTCTAGTATTTTTCTACTGGTTTATTTTGATCTTTTGCTTCAGTATTTAGAACCCCTTTGATGATTTCTTGTAGGGTCATACTAGTGGTAATGAATACCCTCTGTGTTTACTTGTCTGAGAAAAACTTTATTTCTCCTTCATTTATGAAACTTAATTTTGTCCTTGGCTGAGTGTTATTTTGTTTGAGGAGATTGGAGATAGGGCTCCAGTCCCTTCTTGGGCTAGAGTCCCATGAGGTTTGGGATGCTCCATTTGTGGCTGTAGCACTGAGTTTCTGATTTCCCATATTCACCATTTCCCCATGTCCAAGGTTACTTTCTACTTCCAGCATGACCTGGGCAGTGTGAGTAGCTTTCTGGCTCCAAAACAGCCTTCCCGTTCTCTTTCCTCCCTGCTCTCTGAGGATCCTGCTGATCCTCTGTGGGTTGTGGAATGTGTCCTCTATCTCTATCTGCTCAATTCCTAGGTTTGCTGGGGCTCATTTCCTAGGTTTGCTCTGTGAGAGAGGCACAAGTCAGCTGCTTCTAGGAAGCCATCTTGATATTTTCTCCTCCCTATTTTGTTAAGAATATGTATGTGTGTGTGTGTGTGTGTGTGTGTGTGTGTGTGTATGTGTGTGTATGTGTGTATAACACAAGAAAATTTCTTTGTTTTCTTTTCTCTCTTATTTCTTCCTCATATAATATAAAGTGTATGGAGTTTGTAACAGTATTCAAGTATTGTTAACTTTATGTCATATTATCCACATTATGCAATATCAGGAGAAGTGTAAATATCACTTAAGCATTTTACTTCTTTTAAGGAAGATATTAGTGCCTTTTTGGTTGTATACAGGACAGTTGTGTCATGCTAAGTGGAGTTATGACCTTGTTATTGACTTTATTTAGAGATTAAATGTGGTTTAAGGAGATATGTATGAGTACCAAGTTGACAAGGGATGGACTTGTGATGGTTGATTTTGGATATCAACTTGACTGAATTAAGGGATACCCAGATAGCTGGTAAAGCATTTTTATTTTCAATCATTGCACTAATTAATCTAGATGCTTCACTAGATACTGAACCTGTCCCTCTTCTGCAGAAATGGAAACTCAGGTAGTTTGGCATTTGATTTGGCATAATTGGGTCCAGATATGTTTGTGAAGATGTTTCTGGAAAGACTGACCTGTGAGTCAGTGGACAGAGTATGGGAGATCTGCACTTAAAGTAGGCAGGCACCATCCAACTGTCTGGGAGCCTGGATAGAACAAAAAGGTGGAGGAGGAAAGTTGATTTCTTGCTGTCTCTCTTCTGGGGCCAAGATGCCTTTCTTTTCCCTTGGACATCAGAATGCCAAGTTATTTGTCTTTTATACTGTGGTATTCACACCAGTGCTCTCCAGGACTCTCCAGCCTTTGGCATCAGACTGAGAATTATGTATTGATTTCCTTGGTTCTGAGGCCTTTGAACTTGAACTGAGCCATGCTCCCGGTTTCCTTGGCTCTCCAGTCTGCAGATGGTCTGTCATGGGGAATCTTAGCCTCCATAATCGAGTGAGCCAATTCCGTTAATAAATCTCTCCTCATCTCTCTTTATATACATCCTAATTTTCTGTCTTTCTGAAGAACTCTCACTAGAAAAATTTTAGTGACTTGATTAAAAAGACTTTATGCAAATTTGGATCTTTATTGGATAGATAGTTGGAACAGAAGTATCCTTTTATAATAAGGAACAAAGAAAAACACACCGGCAGGCACATTTTTCTCTGTTTTCCCACTCTAATAGATTATATACAATAAAAGATACCTACTAGGCACATGGCTACCTACCTAAAGATTATATCCCAGCTTTCTTTGTGACTAGTTTTGGCCAAACAACTAAATTCTGGCTCATATAATATGAGTAGCAGTGATGGGTGCAATATCCATATTGTGTTCTTAAAGGAAAGAAGTAAAACCTGCCCAAAGGAGTGTTTCTGTGCGCTGCTGATTGAAATGTGAACATGATGTCCTCTGGAGCAGTCATCACTTGGACTTGGAGATGTTGATAATGACATTGAAAAGGATAAAATGGGCCGGGTCCCTAATGATTGTGGGGCTATTATATCAGTCTTTGATCTTCTAACTGAACTGTTTTGTGAGAAAGAAATGCATGTCTGTCTTATTTAAGCCACTGTTATTTTTCAATTTGTTTGTTATATCAGAAATACAAATACAGCACAAGCAAATAAATATATACATACACATACAGACATGAAAACACACAATTCTATTTAAAATAGTCACAGAAAAAAAATGCCTTGGAATATGTCTAACCAAAGAAGTGAAAGATTTGTAGAACTACAAAACATGGCTTAAAGAAATCAAAGATGACACAAGCAAATGGAAAAACATTCAGTGCTCATGGATTGGAACAATCAATATTGTTAAAATGTTCATACTGCTTAAAGCAATCTATAAATTCAAGGTAGGCTCTACCAAATTACCAGCATTATTTTTCACAGATCTAGAAAAAAATACTTAAATTTATATGGAAGCAAAAGAGTCCAAGTAGCCAAAGCAATCCTAAGCAGAAAAATCCCCAAAGCTGGGGACATCACATTGCCTGACTTCAAACTTTACTATAAGGCTACAGTAACCAAAACTGCATGGTACTGGTTCAAAAATAGACACATAGGCCAATGGAACAGAATAGAGAACTGAGAAATAAAATAGCTGTCTTACAACCATCTCATCTTTGATGAAGTCACCAAAAGCAAATACAGGGGAAAGGACACCCTATTTAGCAAATAGTGCTGGGAAAACTGGCTAATTATATGCAGAAGAATAAAATTGGACCTCTTCCTCTCACTATATGCAAAAGTTAATTCAAGATGGATTAATGACTTAAACATAAGACCTCAGACTATAAAAACCCTAGAAGAAAGCCTAAGAAACACTCTTCTGGATATCAGCCTAGGCAATGAATTTATGACTAAGACCTCAAAAGAAAGTGCAGCAAAAATCAAAATCGACAAGTAGGACCTAATCAAACAGGCAGCAAAACAAAGAAACCATCAACAGAGTAAACAGTCAACCTATAGAATGGGAAAAAATATTTGCAAATTAGGCATCTGACATAGAACTAACATCCATAATCTATAAGGAATTTAAACAAATTGACAAGAAAGCATCAAATAACAATTAAAAAGTGGGCAAAGGATGTGAACAGACACTTCTTATAACAGACTTATAAGTGGCCAATAAACATATAAAATAATGCTCAATATTATTAATAACCAGAGAAATTCAAATCAAAACCACAATGAGATACCATCTCATACCAGTCAGAATGACTATTATTAAACAAACAAATAAACAAAAAACAAGAGATGTTAGTGACATGAAGAAATGGGAACACTCATACACTATTGGCAGGAATGTAAGGTAGTGTAGCCCCTGTGGAAAGCAGTTTGGAGATTTTTCAAAGAACTAAGAATGTATTTACCAGTTGACCCAGCAATCCCACTTCTGGTTATATACCCAAAAGAGCATGAATAATTTTACCAAAAAGACACTTGCACTCTTATAAAGCAGCACTATCATCAATATAAAAAGCATGGACTCAACCTGGGTGCCCATTAATAGTGGACTGAATAAAGAAAATGTGTTACATATACACATAGAATACTAGGCAGACATATCAAAAGAACAAAATTATGTCCTTTGCAGCAACATGGATGCAACTGGAGACTATCATTCTAAGTGAATTATCACAGAACAGAAAACTGAATATTACATGTTCTTACTTATAAGTGGTAGCCAAACACTGAATTCACACGGGCAAAAAGATGGGAATTACAGACACTGGGGACTTCTAAATGTGGGAGAAAAAGAGGGGATTAGGAGCTGAAAAGCCATCCATTGGGAACCATGCTCACCACCTGGGTGACAGACTCAATAGAAGCTCAGATCTCACGATCAAGCAATATACTTGTGTACCAAACCTGCACACGTACCCCTTGAATCCAAAATAAAATTGTTAGGCCAAGAAAATGAGCAAACAGGAAAAGAAAGATGGGAGATGAGTGGCTCAACAGCAACACAGGTTTATTCCAGGGAGGAAAACCTGCAGAGTAGGACTCCAGATGAGATTGAAGCCCACCACTGCTTACAAATTAGGGCAGATATAGGGCTGGTGGGGGTGGGGTGGGATTTTGTGGTTAGCGTTGCTAGTGGGTAACTAAGGCTTGTGGTTAAGTAAGCTGAGAGGAAGTCTTGCAGTTACACTAGGTACTACCTATGGTAGGATGTTTTGCAGTCGGGCCTAGTTAGTAATTTTCCATTTCGGAGTTGCTAGCAAAATAGCAGGGATCTCTAAGATGGCATTACCCAGGCTCCCTTTTTGTACGTATAGGAAAGAAGGGCACTTGGGTATGGGAAAAGGGGCATTGTGAGTCTTCAGACTACTTTCTACTGGGATGGGGTGTATCATTTGGGGTTAAATTTATGTGGCGTCCTTCTTAGGGCCAAGGCTGCGTATTTGCTGGTATTGAAGAATATGAAATCTGGGACAGCAAAGCAGGAGGATATTGTAGGCATGTTTTTCTGTGCTAGCATGAATGAAAGTATTTAGTCAATGGGAGACAAAATGGGAAATAAGTTTAGAAAGGCAAGGTCCAAAGATGAGAAAGAGAAGGATAAGGAGTAGAGGTCCGAGAAATGGGCCGGGTTTGGGTTGACAGACAAATTTTGAACTGGTAGCCTGTCATTTGAGTTTTGTTTTGAAGTCTACAGGCTGCATTCTGAACTATGTCTGATTCATTAACACAAAAGCAACATTTTTCCTGAAGGTATAAACATGTTCCCCCTTCTTTAGCAGTTAATAGATCTAGTGCTCTCTTATTTTGAAGTACTACTCCTGCTAACGAGTTTGTCTTTGGAGACTGGGTATGGAAGTATGTATGTCTTTTATGGTGTTTGAGAGGACTGCAGATATTGGTTGGTAATGTGTGGTGGAAGTAGTGATGCCTGCCACTCCTGTGCCTATAGCAGTTAAAATGCCTGTTCCTGCTAGTAGGGGTATGAGTTGGATTACTCTTTTGGATCTGATTAGAGATGAAGAGACTGAAGCTAATAAAGGGACTTGGAGGGTTTGATTATTAGGCAGGATACTGATATCTGGTGTTTGGTCTATTAAGTTGCAGATGCCTGACTAATTAGCAGGCAGGCAGAGATAGGAAGAAGTAACACATACGAAAAACATTCCTGGGTCGAAAGGCAAAAATTATAGGATATGGTGGCTACTAATTCTTCTCCCTCTTCTCGGGTGTAAAGTTTAAATTCCCAACTGGAGTAACTACCTGCAAAGGGAGCTCTGGTGAGGGCCTGAAAATGTATATTATTGTGAGGGGTTGTATATTTGTATTGTTGATATACTGGTAAAGAGAAGTAGATGAAGTTAACTCTTGTGGGTCATGTGAGGTTTATAAATGAATGTAAGGGGATGTCTGCACAATTGTGCCAAGGTGTCCCTGAGCTAAAGTGTTGCATCGTCTGTGTTAATTTGGCAAATGGGAGATGGTTTACATAAGCAGGATGTGGTCTGCTGGCATGAAAAAGATATGGATACGTGTCTTTTTCTATGGATGGAGGGCCAGAAAACAGGAGAGGGCACATTCAGACTCTCAGATGGTAGGTTATGTGATTTCTGGAAGGCTGAAAAGTGAGTGTATATTTACAAAGGTGAGGAAGAAGAGTTCCTAAGGGGAATGCATGGAAGGGATTAGAGAAGAAGCATTGGATGTAAAAGGGTGCTGGAGTAGTTACTGTGACTTGGGAAGTAATGGGTCCCCAGCCTGGAGGTTTGGAGTTTGTTGGTTGGAGATGGGTTTTGATAAGTTGCTATTCTGGGAGGTATGTTCGGAAATAAAGGCATGTGGGAGATTTGCTAAATTGTGGGTGTTTGTGATTGTAGGCCATCTTTTTTAGTTTCTCAAAGTCACTAATGGTTTCTACAAAAGGTTCTGCTAGAAATTTGAGATGTATGTTCATGTTAGTTTGGATCCAGGCAGTTGAGTGGGTTGGGTTTGGGTTGACAGACAAATTTAGCAGTTAGAATTAAGTGGAAGCTGTGTTTTGTGTGTGAGATTGATGAAAGGAACCCAACTGTGAGAGGACAATATAAGTGGAAATGAGATGTATAAGGAGGTTAAGGTTAGAATAAAAGGCCAATGTAGGAGGGGGTTGAGCTTCATGGTGTGGTAAGGAGGTTGTAAACTGAAATGCATGTTGAGAAAGAGCACCAAGTGATAAGGTTGGGGGAGAAATTATATAGGTCTTCCTGTAACTAAAGATTAGTAGCTGTTGAAAGTAGTTGGTCTACTGAGGCAAGGGGATCATTAAGGGGTAAAAGTTAAAGTTAGAGTGAAGGATATGTATAAGAAATCATTGAAGGTGGGGTTTATGAGTTAAGGGAAGTAAGAAAGTTTATGGGGTGTTGCAGGGTGGAGGTTTTTGACAAAAAAATCTAATAATATAGGCTAAGATGAATATTATAGCAACGACTATTGGTAATATGAGTAAAAGAACATCCATATGTATAGAGTTATTAAGGGTTTTTTGGGCATGGCTTAGGAGATTCTGGAAGTTTAGGAACTTTTGTTAGCTGAAGAGAGGTAGGTTTTATGGGAAATGTATATTTAAGAGGCTTTGGTGTGGATGGAAGTATGTGAAGGACTGGGGGCTCTTTTAAATTATGAATTATAAGGCCTATAATTTTGATTGTCATGGGTGTGAAAGAAGAAAGAGTTATGTGCTGGTAGAGTGTTAGTTTTAATGTTTTGGCTGTGACTATAGTAGTAGCATCCAGAATTTGGAGGCATGACGGTCAGTCTTAGATGACAGAGTTGAGTTGTTTTGATAGGTATGTCACAGTTTGTGGGGTATTGCCATAGGATTGGTGTAAAAGTCCAAGGATGATGTTGTGTTTTATGTGGACATATAAGGTGAGAGATTTGGTAGCCTTAGGACTGAGGCCTTTAGGAGGGCCTCTTTTAGTTTGTGAAAATGAGAATTAATTGGGTGTGAGGGGTTTAAAGATTTATGGATAGGGCCTTGTGAAACTAAATAAAGAAACTTGACTAACAGGCTAAAATTAGGTATCCATAATTAAAAATATCCTGTGAGGCCTAAGAAAAAAAGGAGATTTCTTCAGTGGTGGGTATAGGCATGTCTTGAATGAGGTGTTTTTTGCATATGGGAATGGCTTGGGTTTTAGGAGTTATAGTGAGCCTGAGATAGGTCACTTTTGTTTTAGCAATTTGGGCTTTAGTGGGAGACTCAATATCCATGTTTTCCCAGAAAGTTGAGTAATTGAGAGGTATATTGAATGTAAAGATTAAATGAGGGACTGCATCGGAGACGATCAATAACCTATTGTAGAAGGGTACTGGGGATTAAGTTTAAATTAGATAGGTCTTGAGAAAGCTTGGCTAAAGAGGTGAGGATTGTTTTGAAGGCTTGTGGCAGGACCATTCAGGTTAAGTGGGTTGAGTTTTGTGAATTGGGGTTTACCTAGGTGAAGGTAAAGAGATTTTGTCAGGCTGTGTTAAGGGGAATAGTGAAGAAGGTGTCTTTTAAGTCTAGGACAGAGAAATGGGTATTGTTAGTAGGTGAGATGTGAGAGAGTAGAGTGCAGGGGTTTGGAACAATGGGGTGAATGGGGATGGCAGTCTGATTGACAATATGCAGGTCTTGTATAAGCCAGTATGAATTATCTGTTTTTTTTAAAACAGCTAGTATGGGAGTGTTGTGAGGAAAGTTGATTTGCTTTAGGATATTTTCTTGGAGCAACTTGGAGATGATGGGTTTGAGCCCCCTTAGACCAGATGGACTTAAAGGGTATTGGGGTTGGTTAAGGTAGGATGAGGGATTTTGTAAATTGACCATGATGGGGTCATGTCCCAAACTAGGATTTACGGAGGGAAGGAAGGAGGAAAGGGAGGATAAGGAAGAAAAGGAGGAGACATCTGGGTGGCAAAGTTAAATGAAAGGGGTGGAATTACAAGAGGGTTGTGAGGGGTAGAACTATATGGAAGCATGAAACTTTGTTAGCCTATCCCTTCCTAGGATAGATGTGGGGTACTGTAGAATAACAAAAAAGGAATGAGTGAAGGGCATATTGAATAGAGTGCAGAGTAGTGGCTCAGCTATTTTAGGAGTGAAAGATTTTATCTACTTTGACAATAGAGATAGAGGAGTTAAGGAGGGGTCCTGTGTATTTTGGCAAGACTGAGTGCCAACACCCCATGATCAATAAGAAATAGACAGGCTTACCAGATACCGACAGTGTTACCCTGGATTCTGTGATGGGGCTGATGGTGAGGGTGGTGGGGGTAGCTAACCCTGGGCCCTGTCAGTCTTCGGTAGTCAAGCTAAGGAATTTAGCCAGACCCAGAAGTGGATGAGAAAAACTGGGAGTGTTAGAAGTGACTGGACGGGAAGGAGAGTCTCGCTGGTTACAATTTGACTTCCAGTGCCCTTTCTTTCCACAAATAGAACATGGGTAGGGGAGGCCCGGGATTTGGGCATGCCCTGCCCAGTGCATTGGCTGGTCACGTTTGTAGTATGGTCCTGGCAGTGGATGGGGGCCTGTTGGGGGTTGGAAAGTTTTCTGGTGCATTGGAACCCTGTTGAAGGGTTGCTGCCAGTAGTTGGTTTTTGGTCTGATTTCTTTTTAGTTTTTGAGCCTTTTGTTCCTCCTCTCTATTGTTAAAGACCTTAAATGCAGTTTTGTTAAGATTTTGATACAAAGTCTGGGGGTTATTCTCTAATTTTTGAAGTCCCCCCCCATATGCCTGGAGCAAATTGAGAAATAAAGTGAAGGTGTAAATAAATTTTACCTTTGTCAGAGTCTGGGGTGAAGGTGGTGTATTTAAGCATGACCTCTAAAAGGTGGGAGAAGAAAAGGCCAGGGTTTTCATCAGGACCCTGAATAATTTCTTTGATTTTTTTTTATAATTAACTATTTTTAAAGCTGCCTTGTTTATTTTAGCTAATACGCAAGTTATTATGTGGCCCCTTTTCTGTTTATCTGAGGAGTTGATTTGATAATCCCAGGAGGGTTCTGTGTGGGACATTGCCTTGATACCTATGGGATTATGAGCTGGGTCCTGCTGATGGAGAGTACCAGCATGAGACTGAGCTGCTACCTAGATGCATTCCCTCTCCTCTGGAGAAAGGGAGGAAGAAGAAAAATGTATAGTTCATGCCAGGTAAGGTCATAGGACTGGGTGATACATGGAGGAATTCTTTACAAAAGGTAGCAGGTCAGAGGTAAAGGAGCCTAGGCATTTTTTAATTTGAGAGAGATCACCCAGGGAGAAGATAGCATGAACCAGTACTATGCCTTTTGCCCCAGTCACTTCTCTTAGGGGAAGGATGGAAGAAAGATTTTAGGGTTGAATAGGGGATGGGAGATGCTGGGTACAAGAGCGAGTGTGAGGGTGAGAGGGGGAAAGGAAGGAGGAGGTTGTGAATAAGGAGGATTTGAAAAGAATTATAGGTTTGATGGAGGGAGGACTTGGATCTGAAATATCGGGAAGCTTGAGCATAGAGGACCTTGGACCATTTTCCATTATGTTGGAATGAATTTTTGAGATTATGGAGAATTTGGAAGTCAAATTGTTAAGGATATGGAGAATTTAGAAGTTAAAGTTTCCATTTTGGGACCATTGATTGTTATTGTCCAACTGATATTGTGGTTAAGCAATATTACAGAAGAAAATGAGCCACTTTGGCCTTAGAGTAAGACCTACATTTTGAGATTGTTAGGAGACACTGAGAAGGGTGTCTCGGGGAGGTTTAGAGAAGGTTTGACCTATATTGGAGAAATTTGGAGGGGTGAGCAACCTGATCCCCCAAGAGCATAAAAAATGGTGGAAGATGGGGCGTTCTGATGGACTTCAACTGTTTCCAAGAAATGGAATGAAAGCCGCTTTGAGGGCATTCCCTGCTAAGCAACCGTCACGATCACCACAAGTAGAGTGACTGGAGGAGACTTCTTACCTGGTGCCAGGGATTTTGGAAGGGTTTTTGGTGTGTACATAAATGAGGAAAAGAGAAGAATCTGGAGTTGGGATAGGAAAATTCACCCACTGATTAGTGACCAGTGTTGGATGAAGTGTCCGGCAATAGAGATGGTCCTGCTGCCTAAGTTTGGGAGAGGAGAAAGAGAAAAAGGGTGAGAGAGGAGAGAGGGTGGGGGAGAATGAATGGAGGAAAATGGGGATAGGCACGGGGGGCAACTTAGGTGTTGGCTCGTGGCGGGACCTGAAACCCTGTTCCCAGGTTTAGGCACCAAATGTTAGGTCAAGAAAACAAGCAGAGAGGAAAAGAGAGACAGGGGATGAGTTACTCAACAGCAACACAGGTTTTTCCAGGGAGGAAAATCTGCAGAGTGGGACTCCAGATGAGACTAAAGCCCACCACCGCTTACAGGATAGGGAAGTTACAGGGCTTGGGGGGACATTTTGTGGCTGACTCTACTAGGGGGTAACTAAGGCTTGTGGTTAGGTAAGTTGAGAGGAAGTCTTGTAGTTAGGCTAGGTGTTACACACGGCAGGTGTTTTGTAGTCTGGCCTAATTGGTAATTTTCCATCCTGGGGTAGCTAGCAAAATGGCAGCGGTCTCTAAGATGGTGTTACCAAGGCTAACATAAATAATTTTAAGAAGCCACATACATACATACACAGACACACAATCTTGATTAATAAACTATTCAAACCAGAATAACAAACTTTTTGATATGGGGATGTCTTAGATAAAAAAATATGTCAACATCATTTTAACTTGTATTGCTTTCCTGTTTTTATAAACAACATTGTAATTTGGTAACATCAGTGAAACTTTGCATTAGTTAAATGTGGAATGATGAATAGGAACAGTCAGATTAGCAAGGTATAAATCAATCAGGTTTTCTGTTGAGATCATAAACGACAATAACAGAATATTCTGCAGTAGTAAATTCTTAAGTGTTTGATATAAAGTTGAAATTTGTAAACATTTCCAAGCTAAGTATGATTTTTAAGTAGTTTAGGTACTTAAATTTATGATTTAAATCAATTATACATTTACCAAAAATGAAACATTTAGCACTTTTTTCACAAAATGTATCCAATTGATCATTTTAACATCTGAGAAGATGTTACAAACGACAAGGTTGATTGTTTGCAGGTAATCTTTTATTATCAGGGACGTGGAAGAAGGTGTAAACTGGGGAGGAGTCTACTGGAAATGGGATGAGACTAGTGAGTGTGGGAGAAGGAGAAAAGAAAGATCCAAAATATTAATTATTTCACTTATCAATAGTGCCTATTGCAGTTCATGTATTATGCTAGGCACTGAGGTCTTAAAAGTTTAATCATATTTAATTTATGTCAAAATGCTTACAGTATAGTTGCAGGGGGCAAACAAGTAAACTGACTATAACACAAAATGAAGTCATTGGTTTTTCATTTTATTAATGTTCATTAATTACTATAGGCAATTCTGTATTTGATCAGTCCTCCGCATTCCTGGACACGGTAGTTGATTCTGTTATAGAACTAACTGTGGCCAGTTAGAGACTTTCTTGAGATTTGCCATATACAGACAGAGAAAGAGTGGGTTTCTTTTTCTTCTGGATCATTAGTTTCTGTCACTTGTAAGCACAAGATTCCTAATACAGGCCGCGTGTGAGTTTCCTGGAAAGCTTTAGGTATTTGATACTTTAAAAAAATAGATGAATACGTGTATGAATCATTTTTGTGGCATATATAACCCATGCAATGTCTGTCTTCACATTTGTCTTTTTTTATCCTTCTCTCAGACCCATACCCATTACCTTCTAAATAAGACCCAGTATTTCTTTGTATTCCTCAAGATGAAAATGAACTTTCTCAGTCATTGGTGAGCAGTGTAGATTTTCTTGAGGGTATGTAGGAGGGGGAGGGAGAAGAGAAAACACATCGCATGACAAGTAGCTTTGTACGTTGTACCCTCCTGGGTCTTTTACTTCTAAATCTCTGCTTGGTCCTCTCATGTTGGCCTTCGTTTTATTTTTCCCTCTTTCCCTATAGTCGTAATGTCTGCAATTCTGTTTCCCTACCCTAGGATCTTTCTTACTCAGAGTCAATTACTACGCCAGCTCACCCAAACCAACACGGTTTCACTAATCTCTCCATTCAACAGACAAAAGATATCCTAAATACTAGAAGCTAGCTTTCTTAGTAGACAACAGAGAGAATATAAATTACAAGATCTCTGAGTCATTTGTAAAAACTGACCAAAAAATAAGATGTATCTGAGTATAGAGATGATTTGAATTAGGGATGTAAAGTATTCTTGGATAGATGTAGGCTGGGGCAGAGTCTCCAGGAATAGAAAAATGTATTGCAATCTGGGAATTTGCCTGTCATTGGATATATACTATCAAGTTTGTGTTTCCATAGAGACTCCATGTGAATGTGTATTTATATTACAAGATATTTGAGCTGGTAGGTATTTTAGCGATAGATATTTGATCTCAGATGGGGGTGGATGGAAGTCCAGGAAGTCATCATGGAGTGTATTTAACCTCCTGGATAAGGCTTGCAAGTGAGAAAATGGACATTCATTACTATTTCACCATCTCTATGCTTCTCCTCTTTCTCTCTTCTTTTTTTGAGTTGGAGTTTCACTCTGTTGCCCAGACTGGAGTGCAGTGGCACGCTCTTGGCCACCGCAGCCTTGACCTGCTGGGCTCCGGCGATTCTTCTACCTCATCCTTCCAAGTAGCTGGAACTACAGGTGCGCGCTACCATGCCTGGCTACCTCCTCTTTCTCTTATTCTTTTCTTTCAATTCTAACTTTTTCAGGAATGAAGGTTCAGGAAGAAATTCTTTATAGAGAATGCCAAGATGCACTGGGTCTTTGATTCGTACTCAGATTATTTCTTTTGAAGTTAGAATTTTTTTTCATCTGAAATAATGGCTTAACATACTCATGGATATAGTTTAAACTCTGAAACAAAAAGAGCATGTAAATATTTTATAAATTAGGACTCACTGAACAACTGTTCACAGTTTGGTTTTCCTGGAACTAGAACACATCATTCTGATTCTTTCTTATATCCAAAGGCAGTTTGTCCCATTATTATTTTGTATTGCTAGTGGTTTAAATGTGGCTTTGTAAGGCCTCTGAAGCTATCTGGTAGTTAGGCAGAGTATAAATGACCTTTATTGTTATTATCATTATATATAGCATTCACTCTGTTTTGCTGCCATTAATAAACCATTCAAGCAATGTTGCTGCAATGTATAATATTAGCAGAAGACTCCCCAGGGAAACATATAAATGAATGTTTAATATTCTGCTTGTTTCTTAGTTCATCTCTTTGCAAGCAGAGATGTTAGAGCATGTTTAAAGTTCAACTGAAAAAAAAATCTATGGCATCAAAACACAGCATAAACATGTTGCTCTAATTCATGGAATTACTTTTGCTTTAGCATTTTTGCTAAATTAGGAGATCATAAATGAACTCAACTAATCTGCTCTTAAAATTTTGATTCCCTTTAGATATTTTCAAGTGCACATACAAAATAATTCCCACAAACCTATATATCAGAAGTAATTTTTCAGCAGCTCGATCAAACTGGTTCAAATACTTTTAGAAGCCAAGTGAGTTCTCCCCTACAATACTCAATTATAAACCTAACTTTTGAAAAGAATTAACCTATACTTCATTGACTGTTTTTGTCTTACTAGATCTCATTGATGACTTGGCAGAATTCATGTTTAGTTTTGAAATATGAATCTAGTAAGAGTATAGTAAGACCTGGAACCACTGGCATTTTAAGAAGCTATGAAGTTTAGTGCATTTGAATGAATATGTAACCAAATGCTGTTGTGAAACCTGGACCTGAAGATGATAAGTGAAATATTACTATGTCGAGGACCTCTTAGATTTGAAAACGAATCAACTGAACCCAGCATATACTGCTGTTGATTGCTAGATTCTGTAGAACTTTAATTTTATCTTCTTCATTACACTAATTAGCTGTAGTGCTCATCTTCATGCAGAAATCCCCTCAAGTGTTTGCTTGGGAAGTTGTATGTTTTTTTGCTGTGTTACAAATAAATTCAAAACTTAGTAGCTTAAAACGAAAAACATTTGTTTAGCTCAGGATTCTGTTGTTCGGCAATTTGGGTAGGGTTCAGATTGGATATTCTTTTGCTGATCTTAGCTAGGCTTGTTCATGCAGCAGTAATCAACTGGTGGTCTGCTATACGGTTTGTTTCCAGATTTAACTGGCTGGTGGGTTGGGTGCAGGGATGACTGGGCCACATGTCTCTCATTATGTAGCAGGCTAGCATGGGCTCATTCACATGGTGACTTAGAGTTCTAAGGACAGTCAGAAAGAGAACAAGCCCTGCTGCACAAGTGTGTATCACGTTCTGCTTGGGTCACATTTGCCAATGTCCCATTGGTTAAAAAAGTCCCCTGGTTGAGCCCAGAGTCAGAATGAGAGACACTCAAAGTTATATAATAGGGGGCTTGGATACAGGAAAGGGATTAATTTTAGAAATTCTGAAATCTATCACAGTAGTAGAGATGGCCTTGGATAGTCAGAAGTAACTGTGGATCTTTTTTTAAAAAATTAATAGCTACAACAGTCTTTGAGAAATCATGTCATCCTGTCTAGAAAGGCAGCATGGTGTTTTGAGATATCCTTGACCTAGGATTCCAAAGAACTGGCTTTTTGTTCTGGCAGTGCTACTCACTCACTGCATGACATGGAAAACCTCTCTGCCCTTCTTCAACTTTTAAATTGAAGTACTGTTTTTAGGACTGAGATATTTTAAGATTTTAAAATACTTGAGTGATATTGAAAGATTCAGAGGAGAATTAAAAAAAAATCATAGAACCATAGAGTTCATTGAATTCAACTCTCAAGGATGGGAAAAATGAGGCCTGAAGAGACTTAGTCAAAGCCTTAAAACAATGAGTAGTGAAGCTGTGGCTAGAAATTAAGTCTCTGATTGCTAGTTCACCAACCTTTTCTCTGTCCCTGGGTGTTCTGTCAACAAGATATTAGGAACTACTGTATTTCCTAGGATAATTAGTAACCCATACATAAAATTCAGTTAACTTATTCAATGTTTTTCTTTTTAATTAAGATTTTGATATCATATAAACAACTTTGAAAGATATTTGTAAGTGTTTCTTGGGCGAGCATGGTAATTAGCAATGAGATATAACATTTGAGGCTGATCTTGGCTGGGTTCACTCATTCATCTGTGCTCAGCTAGCTAAGGCCACCTGGAAAACAAAACATTTTGTTGTAAGTCAAAAAAGTGCTGACTGAGCCGGGCTTGGTGGCTCAGCCTGTAATCCCGTGCCTTTGGGAGGCTGAGGTGAGTGGCTTGCCTGAGCCCGCGGGTTCATGACCCGCCTGGGCAGGCGAGAACTCATCTGTACAATAAATCAAAAAATTAGCCGGGTGTGGTAGTGCGCGCCTGTAATTCCGGCTACTCGGAAGGCTGAGGCGGAAGGATTGCCGGAGCCCAGCTGGTCGAGGCTCCGGTGGCCGGGAGTGGCCACTGCACTCCAGTCTGGGGGACAGAGTGAGACTCCAACTCAAAAAAAAAAAAAAGTGCTGACTGCACTTTCTGAAAGTCACTCCTCCCTCATTCTGCCAGTTTCTGGGTCAGGCTCAGGAGTGGGAGGATGTGCAGAGTGATGAACAAGGATAAAGAGCATGTGTAGCAGATACTCTAGAATCTGGCACCAGGGAGCTTTTCACATAGCAGGTGCACAGTTACTAGCATTTGTTCTCATGGGGCCCTTTGGTAAGTTCATCAGAGGTCCTGGATTTTTGTTGATGTGACCTCTCTGTTGAAGCCACATCACTCTGTGGAGTGGTCCTCTTTGGTGGAAAGTTCAGACATCTCTATTGGGTCTTTCTCTTTTCTCTCTGCTGCAGTCTAATCTAGTCATTATCTTTCAACTTTAGACTGAATACTCTTAAGAGTCAGGTATCATTGTCTCTGTTCGTCAAATTCCTGGAACCACCTGCCAAGTTTTTGTTGCATCTCACTGGTGAGAAAGTACCCTATTATTCTTCCCCCATGAAATGGAAGAAGAGACACGATGCAGCTCAGGGTTAATATTTCTTCCCAAGATTCTTTCTTTCCAACATCTACATTGAAATCCCATGTCTCCAATATCCTTAAAACCTATGTGAATTCTTTGTCTTCGTTCATGTAGCTTGAAAGTGGGACCCACACTCTGTTAGCACGGTTTCCAGTCTCTCAGCACAACCAATCTATATCATTTGGCTCCTCATTTTAGAATGTGGGCACCTGGCACTTGTATTATTTTCAGCCCTTGATTCTTGCTGAAAAAATGCATAACAAGATTAGCTTTAGGGATATTGCTATACACTTAATTGTGCCCCTCACCCTCCACCAAATTCACATGTTGTAGCCCTAACCTCCACTGTGACTGTATTTGGAGACAGGGTTTTTAGGGGGTAACTAAGGTTAAATGAGGTCATAACTATGAAGCCATAATCTGATAGAACTTGTGTCCTTATAAGAAGAGGAAGAGACAAAGGACATATGTGGGAACACAGTGAGAAGCCAAGAGGAGAGCCCTCATCGGAAACCGAACCCTTGTTCTTTCCAGCCTCCAGAACTGTGAAAAAACAAATTTCGGTTGTTTAAGCTACACAGCATGTGGGATTTTGTTATGGCAACCTGAACTAACTGATATAGATATTTTTAGTTCTAACACTCAAGCAAAATAAAATAAAAAAAACCCCAAACTCTCTAAAACTGCTCTTAGCTTGTAAGAGTTCACATATCTCCAGAGAAGAGGTCACCTCATTCTGCCAATGGCATTTAGACTCAAGGAAGCCTCTTTTTGACTGTTGAGATTTGCCTTTAGACCTCGTCTCCAAGCTGAAATCTTAACCACAGCACTCACACTGTTAATGTTATCTCAACAACCAAACAAGCGCTGTTCCCCCAACTTCTCATTTTCTCACATTTCTAGGACTTGGCTATCTCATGTACTGATTTCCTCATCCATGACATCAATAGTTTAGCAATTTCCTGTAAACTATGGTTTGATCATACTGAAATATATTAACTGTGGTGAGTGATGAAATTGCCAGTGCTGTTACTGTGTGGGCCACACTTTAGAAACAGTGACAACCCTGGAGAGATTACATTCAGGGCTTGAGATTTGTGATCTCCTCCAAACCCAGAGGAATGGCATTTATTTGGAAGGAGGAAGTGGCGGGCCAGGAACAGTTATTTTAAAATCAACTTAGCTGCGTATTAAGGCTATCTATCTCCTAGAATCAGAATCATACTTGCAAGCATCCACAGTAACAGAATTTAGGAATAAGGAAAATAGAAAATGAAATTTCGTTGGGTTCAAATGACATCTCTTTCTTCTCTTAGCTCCTAGAGCATCTTTTATTGATACCAACATTTGGCACTCTGAAGGTCCCTAACTGAATCCCTAGAAGGAAAATAATCTAGATAAAATTGTGACCACAGTGTGTTTCATCTTAAGTACACAACAAATAATAGCTGTTATAGTTCAACATAGATGCTCACTAGTTATTGATGGACTGATTTCTCTTTTGCAAACTATTGTCTGCTTCACCCATTCTTTGGAAAGTTATGCAAACCTGTAAAATCTTATCCTGTTTTATATTTGGGTTAGGGATAGCAAAATCATGGGGGAAGTGTGATTGCTCTTTGACCTATATTATTAGTTAATATTCTGATTTTTGAGTATGTTTTATGTATATATATACATATATGTGTGTGTGTGTGTATATATATATATACATATATATATATATATATGTTTGTGAACACCAAAACTTAATCATACAGAAGGACACATAGAGGTTGCTTTGTTGAAATTACTCTCTTAAATGATTCCAAGTAATGCTCGAGTCCTGGTTAAAAAAACTGCCAAGTCTTCTTGCATCAGAGTCCCAATTTGCATATTACTTTACATACTGAGTCCCAAAGGCTTCAATTCAAAGGATGGAAAATAAAATTAAACAAATCAATTAGTATGTCCTACTGCAATTGTATTCAAACCCAATAGTAAGGGCATTACATACAAATTACATAACAGCTTTAGAAAGCAATTCCATTTAATCACATCTTAGATTAGGAGAGACAGGAACCCAGCTCAAGAGCACAAGAGAAATGCCAGTCAGCCCTCATGCTGGGGGCGGGGGGAGCCGGTGGAAGCACGTCTTGTCTGTCCTGGTTGGAAGAGCACATGGTCTAGTCAGAACTAGCTCAGCATTGCAGTGCTGACCCAAGGACAAGGTTTCCAGAAGGAGCCCTCAGCTTTAATAAGGTGATTCTATTCGTCCTGCTGCTTTTTTGATCATTTGATTTCTGGTAATGTTAGAATTTTAAACTTGGTGCTGAATAGCCCTATTTTTGTGCAATATCCTTGTGCCGGAAACACACACACACATTCACACACACACATTTTGAATGATGAACTGCTCTGTGCCTCTCCCAACACCTCTAGCCATTCTTGAAAGTTCCTTCCACTTTCTTCTCTAAGATTCTTCTACTCAGCACAATCTGGGCTTCTAGAACTATTCTGTTCAGCAAGTCACATGTTACTACAGAATGTTTCATTTCACTTAAATTAATTAAAATTTTAAAAAATTGATCCTGGATTCAGTCACTGGAAGACTTTTGAGTATGTCTTGGGTATGTAGATCTACTTTTAGACTTTATCATTGATGAGTTCTAAATGCTGATTCAGTCTTCAGCATCTGAACTGAGATGTATTATAAGTATAAAACACACATCAGATTTCTTAGAATAAAATATCTAATTAATAATGTTTATGTTGATAAAATATTGAAATGAGCTATTTTAGATATATTCCATTACACACATTATATCATTAAATTATTTTTATCTATTTCTTTTTGCTTTTTGGATGTGGCTATTTGAGCTCTTAAGATGACATCTATGCCTTGTTTTGCATTTCTGTTAGACAGAGCTGGGCTAAACAGAATGAAATTGGAGAACAAAGGGCTAAATATTTGATTTTTCAAGTCAAATGCATCATTCACTATTAAGCGAGAACATTTGAAACAGTATGTGCTTTATTTTGTTTCTATTACCCTCACACAAGATAAAGATTTCTCAGCTGGAGAGAGTGAGAAGGAAGGAACTCAGCTGAAGACCCCCCCAGCATCCATGGGGAGTCACTCTTATGTGAGTTGTGCTCGTGGCTGGGTAGTGCAGGTAAGGCAGTTCTCTGTAGTAGGCTAGGCTGTGCCCCACTACCAGCCTCACCCTCACCCCGCCCACTCTGGAGGGCAGCTCCACCCTCTACTGCTCTCCCTTTGCATAGTAACCTTCTTCTGATGCTCTTAGATAGCTATACATCCTCAGAAAGGAGCGAGGAGTCCTAGACTTCTGGAAGGGTGATGATACTGTGGAAAACAAAGTCATGGCCTCTCGCCAAGGGGGAACAAGTCAGACCAGGTCAAGATTGGCCAAGATCTGAGCACAAGTTGGAGATAACCTTTTGCCCCTCCCATCTAGCCTGTTTCATCTTTTGTAGGCATTTGTGATCTTTTCAGATTTCAGAATGGCCATATGCTATGTTCCTGTTTTTCACACTGATTTACTGAATTTCAGTGCAGTTTCTACCTTGTGTGTTGTGATTCATACTTTGTTTCCCCTCGTGGCCCTGCTTCTCAGTTTGGGATATGCCATTTCTATGTGTTTGCACAGTGTGGCAGATTGTGCTGCCCAAAATGGCTGTAGCAATATTTCTAGTCCCACATGCTCTTCAGAACTTTGCTGCTTTCATCAAGAAATGGAGTCTATTTCCCGCCCCTTGGGGCAGACGCAGAATGGGACTTTGGGTAACTGCCTTGGGTAACAGAGTATGGTGAAAGTGACATGAGGAGACTCCAAAGCTAGGCGCTGGAAGATGGTATGGCATCCATCTGGCATTCACTCTTGCTCTCTCTTTCTTTCTCAAGATGTTCATCTTTGGAACTCAAACACTATGCTCAAAGTAGTCCATGTTGGAGACCATGTGGAGATGCCCACTTGGAGACAGACTGTGGTCCCTTGATGTGCCAGACACATGCGTGAAAGTGGGAGTCCTCAGATGACTTAAACCCCCTGTCTTCAAGTTTTTTCGTCGAGGTCCTAGACATCATGGAGCAGACAGAATATGTCTGCATTGTTCTCTCCTTTAGCTCTTGAGCCACACATCAGTAATGATGGCTTTCCACTACTAAGGCTTAGGTAATTTCTTATGTAGCCATAATAATGGATGCATACAGCATGTCATATTATCTTACCCACGAAACTGTGCCCATTATCACTGATTGCTTTTCTCTCCCTCATAGGCTCTCAGTTCCTTGTGGACAGATACTAGGTCACATTCATCAGTCCATCATCTCCATCATCAACTGCCTTATAGAGAAGGGCAGTAGCTAAAAATGTTAGGTTTAAATTGAGGACTGTGTGAGAAAGAATTCTGCCTTAACTAGAGAGAGATACAGCCTTTATTCCTGGTTTCTGAAAGAGAATTAATGGCATACTTGATAGGAGTGCCTTTCTTTAGAAGGCAGACATGCAGCATTAGATCTTAGGGTGGGACTGGTCACTCCTGATAGTCTTAGAGTAGGGACTGGCTGCTTCAGAAAGACCAATCATATGGCTTAAGGTAGACACTTGGAGTCACTTGTATCAGTTGATCTGGAGGCTGAGTTTAACCATGAGGGCAATCAATTAGTCAACTATGCCTATGTAATGAAGCCCCAATAAAAACTTTAAACACCAAAGCTCAGGTGAATGTCCCTGATTGGCAATACTTTGTGAGTATAGTCAAACATCAGTGCTAAGAGGTTACATATCTAGAGGACAATAAAAACTCTGGGTTTGGAATACCCCCAGACTCTGCTGTCTGTGTTTCTTCCTTTGACTGATTTTAATCTGTATCCTTCCCATGTAATAAAACATAACCACTAGCATAAAAACTTCCAGTGAATTCTGTGAGTCCCTCTAGCAAATTATTCTTCTTATTTTATATTTTTTTTATGTTCAGAAAACTATTTTTTTAGAGTTGTGGGGTATGAGTGGAGATTTACTACATAAATAGGTTGCATGCAGGTGATGTTTGGGCTTCTAGGGGGCCCTCTCTCCCACCGATGGTAGACCAGGTACGCAGTGTGTTGTCGCATGCCCTCCCCTCCTCCCTCTCTCCCTCCCCTAGCAGTGTCCAGTACTGGCTGATCTCACCCTGGTGCTCATGTGACTAGTGATCAGGGCCCACTTATAAGTGAGAACATGTGATCTTCAGTTCTTTGTTTCTGTGATAGCTCACTTAGTATGATGGTCTCCAGCTGCATCCATGTGGCTGTAAAGGTCATGATTTTGTTCTTCCTTACACCTTCTAGCAAATTATTAAAACTGAAGGTGGGTTGGGAACCTCCTGAACTTGCAGTTGGTATCAGAAGTGAGGGTGGTCTTGTGAAAGATGCCCCCAGACCTTTCGGCTTGGCTAACTCCAGGTAAAGGTCACTTGTCAAGGCCCAAGGTATGGAATAATAAATGGGGAAACTGCACAAACTGATGAGCAAGACAGGACTCTTTGCACTGGACCAGGCCCCTATCTGTATTCCAGTCTCCAAATTTTTATCTTATTTATATGTCATGCACAGGCAATTGAGGCATCTCCAACTTGTGGAAGCCACTGGGAGAAGAAGCCTCATAGACTGCCTCTTCCTTCAATTCCACAGAATACTTCTGCTTGACTGCTCACCAGCTAATGAGTGGGAGAGTGGTGAGGCCCCTCATTCCATCTGCTGGGGGCCCCATCCCTTGAGTCAAGAACCAGAAGTAGAGGTGCTGTTTTTGCTTTTTCTTCCCCCTCAAAATTACCTTGGCTAATTCTCAAGCAAAAGGCATTGGTCCTTAACTCCAGTTAGAAATTGTCAACAATAAGGGAACTAATTATGAAACTAAATTGGAATGCTTAAAATTCAAATATAACAGATCAAGAGACACAAGAAAGTAATAGTGCTTAACTATGTTCAGTATATTTGAGATTGAGAGAAATTGGTATATATTTCAGAAATTGGGTGTTTTCTAGACAAACCTATTTGATATTTTAAAATAACAGTTAAGAGAATTTTAAAAAAAATAGTTTTTATGTGTTTGTGCATGCCTTCATGCATATGCTGGTATGTGTGTGTGCTGTCACTGTATGTTAAAATTAATTTCTGTAACAGACATAATATGAATACTAATGAAGTAAATGTGCTAATTTTCTTAAGGGAAACAAATGCAGTCAGTAGAAAGCCATATTACCTCATGACTCTTTGAATACAATGTGGGACTTTTGCCCTTATTCCTAATCAGAAGAAATTAAGTCTAACAGAATTCAACAAAAAGAAAGAAAAACACACAAGGGGGTGTGCCTACCAGCTGTTAAATATAAAGTAGGGCTTCAGATGTTCATCTCTTTTTTTTGAGTCTAAGTCTCACTTTGTTACTCGGGCTAGGGTGCAATGGCATGATCACGGCTCACTGCCATCTCAAACTCCTGGGCTTAGGTGATCCTTCCACTTCAGCCTCCCCTCCAGTAGCTGGGTCTGCAAGGTGGTACCACCACCTCCAGTTAATTAAATTTTTTTCCTTTTTGTAGAGAGGAGGTCTCGCTGTGTTGCCCCAGCTGGTCTTGAACTGGTCTCAAGCAATTCTCCCTCCTTGATCTCTCAAAAGGCTGGCATTGCAGGTGTGAACCACCATGCCTGACTAGGCATGCATCTTTTTAGGTAGATTTGCCAAGGCGAAAGAGAAGGCTCCCTTCTCAATTAAGCTAGTGGAGCAAGAGTGCCCAAAGGATCTGCTTATTTAGATGATGATTAGGATTTCTGACAAAAACTTCAGTAAAGTTATCTTTTCTGCTTATGCTTATATTCATTTCTTGATCAAATACTGTTAGGTGTGTCATTTTGTGTTTGCAAAATTAAGTACATTGAAGTACATCACTAACGTCATTGCAGCTGAAGAACATGAATATAATTTATTTTTTTCATTAGTTAAAAATGAGTGAGGTCACCTCTCTATTGATATTTTGATTGCATTTGATATCTGAGTATTTATAACAATGACAACAAGACATTGAAGAGAGGTAGGAGAGATAGAGGAGTCGTGGTGGAGGGCTTTGTATGTTTTGCAGATCTTAGCGTGGCATCCTCCTGAGAAGACTTGTCCCTCCCTATGTATTGGGAGAGTGTGCTGGAGAATTCCTTGGGTACATATAGGACTGTTCCTCTTCAATAAATTGAACTACATAATCCTTTTGTTGTGAAAAACATCAGAGAAGCAACAGCTGGTATACTCCTTTGTGATTTCTATTGAAATACATTTGTTACTTTAAAAGAAAGTTAACACATCTACCTAGTTAGGATTCATACACTTATGTGTACTCCTGAAATTAATTTTAACATATAATAACAGCACACACATTACTGCAGGCAGGCCCACAGCACTGCGAGAAGGTCCCAGTAGATAATAGAGCATCATTACATCATATACCTATTTTAAGGATTTTTTTAAAACTAAACTGCTCATTTTTAATACTTTTGTTTTGAGTCAGGATCTCACTCTGCCATCCATGCTGGAGTGCATTGATATGACCCCTGCACATCTCAGCCTTAACCTCCTGGGCTCAGACAATCCTCTGTCTCGGCCTCCCGAGAAGCTGGGACTGCAGGTATGCACTACTACCTGCTTGTAATTCTTTGATTTTTTTTGTAGAGATGAGGTCTTGGTTATGTTGCCTAGGATGGTCTTGAACTCCTGAGCTCTAGTGATTCTCCTGCCTTGACCTTCCAAAGTGCTGAAATTACAGGCATGATCCACTGCTCCCACCCCCTTTAAAAACAACAACAACAACAGAAAACATAACTGTGTATCTCTCTGTCTTTTTTTTTTTTTTTTTTTTTGAGTCGGAGTCTCACTCTGTTGCCCAGGCTGGAGGGCAGTGGCATGCTCACGGCCACTGCAGCCTTGATCTGCTGGGCTCAGGCATTCCTTCTGCCTCAGACTTCCAAGTAGCTGGAACCACAAGCACCACGCCCAGCTAATTTTTTGATTTATTGTAGAGATGAGGTCTCGCCAAGTTGTTCTGGCTGGTCTTGAACCTGTGGGCTCAGGCGATACTCTTATCTTGGTCTGCCAAAGTGCTGGGATTATAGGCGTGAGCCATTGTGCCCGGGCAATTGTGTATCTCTGGTCACATGGTGCCT